>VZRJ01012179.1:1478-109586 GCA_013397565.1 Ptilonorhynchus violaceus | reverse complement strand
AGGAAGTGAGAGCAAGTGCTGCATCACTTCCTAGATGTTTTTTTATAACATTCCTTTCACAGAGATGTCACAGGAACACTAAGTGGCTCATAGAATTGTCCTTTACCTGTTTTTAACCAATCAAATTTGTCTCACACCGAGTCAAACCATGACAGCTTACATTCAAGAACTGGTGACCTTTGTCTTCCATTCTCAAATATATTTTTACAGAAATGATATAGTTTCCCTTGTAAATATTTGCTGTAAACACATTGTATCCCAAAAGGACATGTTTTTTTCAGGCAGCAAGAAAGAGCTTTCTCTCTTCTGAAAGTTGCATCTTTCAGTTGAAAAAGGTGTGTTTTGCTGTTTCAGCTTCTGCCTCCTGTTTTGCAGTGATTCTTAATGTTTGGAGCGCGTCTTTTTCCTGATTTAAAATAATGGCATTACACTTAGAGGAGTTTTTGAAAACAGTGGGAGGCTTCCTGGTGTTAAAAACCTTTTTAGCTCTAGATTTGAGGTAAGAAGGAAAAAGAAAGACAAAGTTATTTGTGAGAGTTTAGATTTCAGTTACAAACGGGTTGAGTATGTTCCCTACACGTGTGCTAATTTCTGTATGTTTACATGATCAGAAGATTTCTGACTGCTTAATATATTATTTTGTCTTTGAATAATCCATTTCAACCTTTTAAGCCGTGTAAGTATAGGAATCCAGAAAGGCAATGGGACTGCATTTATGCACTATCTTGAGAATTATCAATTTTCTGTCTTAGGCTGAACTATTGGACTTTTAGTGTCCTCTGCTGAGTGCTTTGTTAATGCAGAACATGAGAGAAATTAGTCCAGAAAATTAGACTTCATTCTTTTCCACCACAAAGAGGTATGAAGTATCTGTAAAACCTGATTTTTTAACATAAAACTTGAAAATTCCTATAGTGCTCCAAGTGAGTGCTTAGTTAAGTTTTGATTAAGGTTTGGTTTAGGGTTCTGGGAATAAAACTAAATATTCCACACTGGTTGTAATACATTAAGGTATAAATCGTGATTCATCTGAAAGCACATTTTCATTCAGCATATGTTCGTTGAGGATGAATGTTCCAGGGAGAGCTCTACATTTCACACTTCCAAAATATTTTTGCTTGGATTCCTCATGCCTATCTTGGATTCCCATGCTTCTCTCCCACACTCTTGGCATCTGGCAGCATCAAAAGGCAATCCCCACACATCCAGGTGGAGGAGAATCCAGAAGAGATCACATATTCTATTTCTGTAGTGTAGCAGCAGTTCAGGGGATCCTTCTGTTTGATCTGCCAGCTGTCTGAGTCTGACATTCCCTTTTCCATTAAACAGTTAGTGAGCAGAAAGTGGAAAGGAAGTTTCCAAACGACTCAACAGTTGGAAGTGTTAATGGCTCCCTTGGCAAGGAGTTGTTTCCGTTGTTCAGTGTGGTCCCCTAGAGCAGCTTTTGATACACTGCAGAGAATTTTATATCCAGTAGACAGTAAATATAATTAGCAAAATTATGTGCAGTGACATACATGACCCTGGTTGATGCTATCCTTCCACCATTGTTCAGATTGGTTATACCCACTATGCAAATAAATAGACACACAGAAATCAAAGCACAGCTTCTGTGAGAAGAATTTACAGGCTTCAGTCTCTAATGCACATGGGCAACAGTAGATGTTCAGTAAATGTAAGAGAATTCAAATTATAATTGAAGGGATGTGGGTAATGTAGCATGTTCACGTGACCTTCATTTTACTAAATCTTTCCTTTTGTGAGGAAGCCTAGAGTAGATTTTTTCTACTTAAAATTGCCTATTCACAATTTTAAGTAGAAATTGCAGCATCCTTGGTACACCGTGCCCCCCACTAGGACTAAGGATGCCTTGGGCTGGCTTTAAGACATTTTGTGCCTTCATAAATAAAATAATGTGGTTCAGTGTGCGAGGAGAGAAAGGGCAGATTGTTTTATCAGCTGAGACGTGCTGCAGCTTAGGTTGAATGTCAGGCAAAAAAGTCAGATGGCAGTAAGGTTTGTTTGTCAGTAACACCAAGTCCTGACTGCAGTTCATATTCCGAGCAGGATGCCCTGTGATTTGGTTATGTCCCAGGTGCAGCACCAGTGCGGGAAATGGGGGATACATACGAGTATTATGGTATGCCAGCTGTTAACGGATGCATAGGCTAAACCTTTTGGCCTGTACTGCTACCACTAAAGACTAATTGCAAACTAGTATTCAGTGGTGTCTGAGTAAAATGATCTTTTATAATTGAACTGCTAGAACAATTCCTAAGACACAATGTAGTCTATATAGTCCCTGTTAGTAATGCGTTTGTCCTCAGGTTGCAATAGATTACTTAATGCATTAAATTTGCTTTTGTGAGGAAAATGAGTGAATTAAAAATCTAGAAAAGATTTTGTAGTTGAATATTCAAACCAGGATTTTTTGTCAGTACATTTAACTGGTTTCGAATATTCTGTGTTCATCATAATAACCCTAAAATGACATGTTTGGATTCAAAACTGGGAACAAATATGGCTCCAGTTTTAGGATTAGAAGCCAAATAGTTGAAGTAATTTTTTTTTTACAGTACTGTAGTAAAAATTTGTCAGTGAAATTTGGAAGGGGCATAAATGGTTTGTATTTTAAGTGAAATAAATTTTAAGTGACATAGATTGTTGTAGCTGGCCATAAAGTCCTAAATGTCAGATATAGAATTCATACAGTTTTTAAAATCCCCAAAACAACTGTTCATAGAAGATGGATGAAGATAATAATATCATTCATTCTAAATTGTAACTTTGTATTGTGTTCACTTCTATTTTATGCTGTTTTTTTGGCAAAAGCCACAAAACCATGAATATGAATGACCACTACAAACAGCCTCTTCCTATATTTCTAAAGGCTGATAATGTTTTGGAATATTTTACTTACTGGATTTCCTGGGAGATCATTTAACACCCTATTTTATAACAAACACATTTAGCATTCATGTGAAAAAGCTTTTGTTTGAAGGGGCTGCTATGGAATTACATTTACTAAATCAGTTCTTTTGGGTGTTTATGGTCCTGCAGTTCTAAATGGCCATTCCAAAAGCAGTCTGCGGAAGGTGATGGCATTTTCTGAACATCAAAATTGTCTGCTCTGCCAGAACAGGACTGGCTTTTGTGTTTTGTAGGCTGTGAGGCTGCCACTCACCACCTCCATACTCCAGAGTCAGACACAGGCAGGGACTCTATGGGTTGTTTGAGATTTGCCTTCTTATTGCCAGAGCACTAAATTATATGTATTTAATATACATCACAATTACATGTAATAAAGCATCACAACCCTGTGATGCTTTACCGTGACAGTAATGTATTAATGATCATGAAAGCTTTTGAGCTGTGACTCAGTATCCTCCAATCCCTGTTCGTCAATAAAAATGATGCTCTGAGCAGTATCCACAATCACTTCCTGCCAAAATTATTCCCTGTGTTATTGTCTTTTAACAAAGAGGGTGGATGTACTGTTGACTGTCCTCTTTCTTTAAATGTTGACTGTAGAAAACAGGACATCCTGGATTCTTTTCATTTTTCTCTACACTGTGACATTTGAAAACCACTTACAGACAAGGCTTCTGGAGACTGTGCTAGCCTGGGCTAGAGAGGCCAGAATGGCCAGAGAGGCCAGAATGGACCTTGGAAAATCATTTGCCGTGAAGACGAATATAATGAAATTGATGGATCCACCATTCCTCAAAATGTGAAGAATTAAGGGGAAGGTCTGACTGATGAGACAAATAGACAATGATGTACTAGAGAGACAGTTTGCCAACGGTTTTTCCACTATCCTAGCTAGTATTTCTCAAATTTCCACTCCATCTGCTATTGGATTCATAACGGACTTATAAAACAAAGACCAGTGTAGCTATTATTAGGGATATTGCCTGTTCATACAAATCAGGAACTTTGGACTGAAATATGAGATAGTCCCTGCCTAAAAGGAAACCTCAAATAAAACATAGGATTCCAGTGTCATGAGCACATTAGACATTCTTTTTGTTGTTCCTTTCAAAATTTCTTAGTTTTTTCTTTGATGTATGCTTAACAGCTATGTGAGATCTATTGTAAATTTTTTCAAAATCAAATTTTAATTTCCTATGTTGAAATTGCTTTGAAGAGCTATATTTGAAAGCTATAATTCTGCTATATAATTGAAGCTATAATTCTGCATTTCCCATAATTATCTGCTTCAGTTTACATGGTGGTTACATATAGTTAATCTTAATTATTGCTAGCTGATAAAATGGTGTTCTAAAATAATGATGCTTAAAACAATCTTTGTCTAATCGTGACACTAATGAAGTTTAGTTTAAAATACATTATTTTATAAAGTGTAGTATGTCAGTAAGCAGTCTTGAGAGTAGAGACATTTTGATTTTTTGCATCATGAATAATTAATGTTATTTTAAGCACAAGATCAGTAATTTTGTTGAACTCCTCTCCATCATTTTTAACTATTTGAAGATTGCATGGTTTATTTCTTACATCTTTAGAATTTAAGTTGTGGAAACTTCCTAAGCTATAACGTTCTGAATTTGCCACTGACTCCAAGTAGTTCAGAGCTTCAATTCTAATGAGGTCAGTGAGCATGGCAGATATTTATTAACACCCTCTGTGAATTAGGCCATACTTTCAGGTTGTTATTTCAACAACCTAATTATATCTGGGTTTGATATTCCAATTTACTAACTATTACTGACTCCTGTAATGGATAGGATGCAGACAAACTGCTGCTTCTGACAGAACCACTGGGAGCAACCAGCCTGGTAGCTCAGACATCCATGAAAGCAGGCTAACTGACCAGTGAAGGGCAAGGGAAAGAGGAGAAAAAAAGAAATAATAGAAATGAAGAGAAAGTTACTTTTACAAGAAAAAATGCCAAGATGCCTTACCATGGTCTTTTCTACTGTTCTAAAAACTGCGCTGTTCTGTATCAGGTCTCACCATCTCCAGTCTTCAGGTCAGTGCTTTTTATATGCTTGTGCAGTCTGAACTATTCCCAGTAAATTTGAGTGTGCTGTGCTACTCTTTCTAAACAGAAAAAACCCTCTGTAATAGATAACAGTTATAACCAGTTTAGAGTGTGTTTTTCAATTTTCTAGCTTATTTGAAAAGTTTATGCTGAGCAATTTAACTTTAGAGATGGCTGGGAGTTTTTCAGTGTTGTTCATCTGCAGCTAGTAGTTTAAATGCCAAGCTTTTATATAGGAATGGGTTACATGTGACTAATGTCTCAATGCCAAAAGAACCCCATTTTCTCAGTTTGAGTTTGTTAAGGTTATAGCTTGACATTTTTAAAACAAAGAATCCAGCTGTATGTTGAATTACGTTTAATTTTGAAGAGCCACATAAACTGTAATAAAGATTGAAAATTATAGATTATGATTGGCAAAATAAATAAAGATTCTTTACCCAATTTTTGAAATTTCTTTTTGCAAGAACCTTTGGGATTTTTTTTTATTTTCATACCATTTAGGGACAGAAGCATTCTTGGCAGTTGGTTCTTCACTGTAAAATTATTACTGAGGCTTTCTTAATGTCTGTATCTAACATACCTGTACTCTTCTGTTTGTTTTCTCTACTCCTGTGGCTGCTTTTTAAATGTGTCCTTTAGAGACCATCTCCTTGCTCAGTTCAGTGGGGATGCTGCAGAGTTCTGTACCTCATATCTACCACTCTGGGCAATCGTGGCACACTCATTAAGTTCTCTGTTACCTGTTTTTACTGTCAAGCAAACAGCTCTTGCTGGCTGCATTAGGCTTAATATTCTCTAAACTTCCACTACAATGTTTTTCAAATACTGTGGAGATCTAGGATGCAAGTAGCTGAGCAGTGCATGCCACATGTGAGCACACAGGAGCATCTGCATTATGTGGGGTGCTTTGTTTGGAGCTGGATGCTGGGACATCTGGAGCGAAGCATCTGTGAGAGGCTCAGCTCTTGTGTGGTTTGAACTCAGAGGCAGTTTGCACAGAAGCGAGGTGCTTAGGAGGACATACCTTGGAACAACTGAGCTGATCTAGCAGTTTGTTGCCTTCTGCTGTCCGTGGCCTTGGGTACTTGGTCCTGCCTCCATCCTTGCACTGTGACTGTTCTGATCTCTTGCTGAGCTGACATAGCTCACCAAGCCAGCAGAAAAACAGCCTAGCTGAGAGGAGGGAAGGGGTAGTAGGAGTGTTAGGTTGTCTCAGCCAGCTCATGGGGCATCAACCTCAGATATGCAGTGGGAGCCAGGGATGGATTGCCTATAGCCTCCATGAGACATATCACCTCCTGACTCCTGCTGAGTTCTTCCAACAGTCTTAACTTCAGCAGAGAATGAGGCTTAGCACATCATCCTTAAAAACTCAACTGTCATAACAGTCAAGTTACTTTTCTTTGTGTCTTTAACAGCCTATCCTCATCATATCTAACCTGCCTTACTTGTGTCCGAAGTGCCAAGATTCTTGTTTCTGATTGGCCTGTGATACGGGCCTGCTTTAAAACTTTTACTAAATTCTTGGCTGACAACAATTTATGCTGCTGTTTATGCTTGGGCAGGATGTGAACTTCTGTAGAATTAATGTGTTAACCTCCTTCAAATCTCTCCTTAAAACTGTTTCTCAAGACACTTATATGGTTTATGCAATGCTGGGCTGAGCTCATCTCAAGATCTTGTATAGGAATATACAGAGCATGGGAAATAAGGAAGAGAAATTAGAGGGTTTGTGGTTGCCCAAAGAGGTGTAGTAAAATCTTCACACCCCCTTAAAAAAATTGAGAGCCTTGAAGAAACCCAACCTAACTGCAAATTTGGCCCTGATTTTAAATGGGGATGGACTATATTATTTCTAGAGGTCCCTTTGACCAAAAAAATCACTTTAAATATTTTAATGATTGTACGCAGCAGCCGACATCTGAGGAAACTGAAAGAAAACAAAAAAATAAATTACCTAGCCAGAGTTTGTAATCAAAGTAACCTGCTAAACACTTTCTGGAGAAGGCTTTAAAAGGTTTCAGTTGTTATTATCCACCAGCTTTAACACAGCAGTAACAGTTCTATTTCCTGTATTTCCCAAGGCTGTATTTCCTTAGCCAGGTATTCTTGCACTGGGAAGTCAAGGGGACTGTGCAGCTCAAGAGCAGTGACTTGTCCACATGAACAGCACACGGGGTGCGCCTGAGTCCCCCGAAGAGTCCTGTAGACCTACATGTCCCCACATGTGATTGCATGACTATGACTATGTCTTCTGTTGCTCAGGACATAGCTGAGGAATTTCTAAGGGAAGGGCAAAAGAAAGAAGGAACTGAAAACTATGGGGGAGGCTTTCTAAAAAAAGGCTGTGAGGCCTGCGCCAGATGTTGCAGCCTGTGGAAAATGCAGCAGTAGCAAGGCAAAAAAAGGGGAAGGACTTCCATATACGTGGAGCAGCATGATTCCCATAAGCAGCTTGATCTATTTTGGGTGAGCTTGTCAAAATGGCAGTAACAAAGAGATGTATGATGATGCTGTATTCTGCTTCTTTTGCGCTGCTCAGAAAATCGACAGTTTTTTTACCTAGTGTCTTGCAGACACTAGAATTAAGCACATAGTAACCCTAATCTTTATTTTTACTTTGTGTTCTCTCATGTAATGATTACAAAATGTTGCAGTTTTCTTTGTGAGTTCTCTGAAGTCTTAGGAGTGAAACTGTGAATTGAGATATTATCAAAATAGGAAGGATCCTATTAAATTTTTAAAAGTGTATGATGTGTGTGAGAGTAAATGAAGTGGTTGTTATTTTATATGTGGTTCAGTAATTGGCACGTGTTGCAGTAAATGGCGAAAGTGCAGTAGTGACCACTGAGGATACATGGATTTACTGTGGTTTTACCATGGATTGTCAAGGTTCTGCTGTACAAAAGAATGAAAAAGTTTAAGGATGGTATTGATAAAATGTATCTTGGAACCTAACCTTTAACTGATTTTTCTTTTTAGCATAACATTTTTTTTAACCTCATAGTTATACAATGCTCTCTTAATGAGTCCTTTCCTGTTTCCACAACTTGACCTTTTTCTTTCCCAGTTCTTCTCAAAGCATATCATGACCAGTACACACTCTGCAGACCCCATTGTCTGCAGCAGTGAGTTGATACTCGCTATCATCCTTTCAGCTGTTTCTTTTTCTTGGAAGCTTTCTCTCTGTTTGTCTTATATCATGTTCACTCATTTTTCTCGCTTTTTCCTCTGGGGAAACCTGTAAAGATATAGTAAGAGAGATATGATAAATTTCTTCAAGCAGATAATTTAAAATGAATATCTGGCTTGCTTGGTAAGTGGGACAAGAAAAAATAAAAGTAAGTTTTGATAAATCAGAATGCATCTGGTAAAGTCTTAATGCAAGAAAAAAACATCCACCTGTACTTCTGGGAGGAATGGTTAGCCCTCAGCTCCCTCACCAATAAATCTGGCTTCAGTTAAATGAATTTCATGTCCCACCACTGTATTTTATTGTTCCCTTAGGTTAGCTAAAACCATTGCTTTTGCTGCTGCTGCAGTCAATGATGTTGTAGAACTTTATACTTCAGACTGAGCCAAAAGATTGCAGTTAACTATGTGTGGTGATGATGAAGAAAAGTCAAACTCTTTCTCTGCATCATTTAATCTCACCTTGAATTATCTGTACATCGCCAGAAACACAGGTCAAACATGTTGTCTCTTCACTATTCAGCTTATTTTTGTGATTCCCAAATTGTCTTCCAAATAGACAACCATCTGGAAGTTTCTTCAGTATTTTTGTAAAAAATTGTTAAAAAATAATGATTGTTTTTTGAAGTTTTTTTGCTGAATACTACAGTATTATTTTGATGGAAAAATCCACCAACCCACATGGAATCATTCCATTAAGCGTCTTCAACACTAATATGTGCTGATATATATGCTCACATATATGATACTTAAATAAATGACTAGGGGATAATAAGCAAAGCTAACCCTTCTTTTTGTTTGTATAGAATCTTTTTCTAATACTTCAGCTTCTATCACTTCCCAAAATTTCTCATGCTTTGGAAGAAATGCTTTATTTTCGTGGATTTATGTTTCCCATCATTGCAGGTAAGGTAGCAAACAGCTTGGCTGAGATAGTTTGACAGAATTCTCTCAGGTTGTGAGAGACTGATTGCTAAGGAGGAAAGCACATCTCAGACTTGCTGTTGTCACTTGTCACAGAGGCAGGAGTCGTGGGTTATCGTCCCCAAAATAAGCCACTCGACTTGGAGCTTATAATGAGGCTGACCATAAGTAGGCTTGCTGCCTTACACTGACAAGGGATGATTGATAGGAACTGAGAAAGATCTGTTTTGAGGAGAAGAAATAAAGAGTAAAAAGTTCCTACCAGCCTTTTTGCTTCTCTTAGGAAGAAGAAAGGGACTCAGGGTGTCTGACCCTGCCAGGGACCAGGGAAGAGCTACCAGCTCTTTGTTGCTGCAGGGCAGGCTGCGTGCTGGCTGATCAGTGGCCAGTGTTGGCTGAAGATACTCTTTCTGTTAAGTTAAAAAGTTCAAGCTGTGCTCAGTTTTCAACCCATAGAAGCAATTTGCTGCTGGTATGAGGAGAAGAGACTCTGTTGGCTTCTATGAACTGGCCAATGTTTATGCTGATGGTGAATAAGGCAAAATGTATTCATTCCAGCTTGATCACAGAACCTTTGATTAAATTATGTTTTTCTCTATTTTCTCATGAAGGGCTACATCTGTTCATGTGGAAATAGCTTGTAACAACATTGAAACATAAATTATTTGATGAACGACTTAGGACTATGCACTTAATGCATGATAATCCTGTGAACATGTTAATGAGCAGTAATTCTCTGATGATTGAACTGCTTTAAAATGTCTTTCTACTTATATGTCATTAGAATGAACTTGGCCCTTCTAGAACATCCATTATTCATCATGTTCCAGTGTTGCATCTGACTGCATTTCACTTTAATTTTGCTCACTTAACAAAACAGTCTATTCATTACAATAGTTTGAAGCATGTTTTCCAAATCAGAAAACCCCTAGTTAAATACACAGTGTTACTTATCTTTAAAAGTATAGTAGAGCAAAGAGTAGCATCCCAAATTGTAATTACACACTGAGTGCATTTGAATATGCTAAGTAAAACTAAATGGAAGTTTTAAGAAGAACCTTTTTTGAAATCAATTATTTTGTTGGCTGGAGGAGCAGAATTGGTAAAACAACTTGCTGAAAGCACAAGGTTGACTTTTCTTTCTGAAATAGTTCAGCAAAAGATTTCTCAGTAATTCCTTTTCTCACATGCAGTTTTTGTCCTGACAACTCAAGAAGCAGAGAGTGATAGAGTGCTACTAGTGCAAATATGCATACTTACCAGAAATACATATTTTTAATGGGGTTTCCTGCTTTTTCTATGTATTTTTTCATTTTACAAGTCATGGATTCTTCAACACATTGTGAACCCCATTAAATCTTACATTAGCTTTGCTCCTCTTTGAATCCATGTGTGATGGCTGCTACAGAAGTGGTTCTTACCTCCCAACAAGCCCGAGAGTTCTATCCGAGAAAGTGCTGGACTGCTGAATGACGCCACGTTCGAAGATTTTTGAATCACGTGCTGCATAAGTTCCATCTCCTTTAAGCAAAAGAGAGCTTTTGGCAGAGGAGTTAGAATATCAGCTAAAGGGACCGCTTGAACAGTATCAGCAGAAAAGTATTTGTTTTTCAGTGTAGCTAAATGAATTTCCAGTTGAACTAGTAAAAGTCTGGCAAATAACAGCGGAGGTTGGCTCATAACCTCCATACAAGCCAGAAATATTTACTCTCAGAGTGCACGAGTCTTGTAAAACATGCACAAAGATGCAGTGACTAAATTTTAATCTTTATATTTTGAAAACCACTTTAGTATCTTAATTTTGCTTTTAAAATACTTATTTGCCTTGCTAGGAAAGTAGTGAATAGTCACTTATGCTGGGCTTATTTCTCACAGTTTTTTTATCAACCGTGTTTTTTAACCCATTCCATTTCAGTCTGTTGCCAAAGTAGGATGTTTGGGCAGATGTGGGAAGTTTATGAATGCTTCTCTAGTAAGCAATAGAGTTAAGGATCCTTGTTGGTTGTATTGATGCTTTCAGCAGCTCTGGGTGCAATAGAAGTTAATATATTAGTGATTAGCATACAGAATTGTTAAAATGTGAATAAAATATGCATTAAAGAGATGGCACAATTGTGTGATAAGTGGAAGATACTGAAAAAGGTGGACTTTGAAATATATAAGTAAGTGTTGATCTCTCTGTGTTTGGCTAAGAATGTTGATGAAATCGGAATAAACTAAGAAACTCAAATTTATGTTTCTGCTTCTTCCTGTGAGTCACAATCCTTCTTTGTTCATAGCCCAATAAATAAGAGTTAGTTTTCAACGAGTTAAGAATTAATTACTGTGAATTTCTAGTGAAACATTTCAAAACTGTATTACTATAGCTTTTTTTCATCAATCGTTCCTTACAGATGGCAACCTGTGGGACATATATTTAGTGCTTCATCTGTGTCACCACCAAAATTTTGTTAGTGGTGTCTTAAGCTTTCATAAACCTTTTAATGATTAAACTTCTAATTAAACTTTTCCTTCCAACTAACCATGATAGTGTTTGTGGATATATTGCTATAGCATTGGCTACATTTATGTGTAAATCAGCCTTTGAAAAGCGTTATGTTGTATATTATGAACTGTTTTGTATGGAGAAATTGTTATTAACAGTGCAAATAGTCTCCAGTTTCTACAAAATGCTAGATAAGGGCTGCTTTTAAATATTAATTAATGTGTCTGTATTTCTTTAATGCAGCCCCTGTTCTCCCTGGGGCGTATCAGCAAAGCCAGACTCAAGGATATGGGTACATGCACCAGACAAGTATGTCATCCATGAGGTCCATGCATTCACAACCTCATTCAGCAAGTCTGGTGAGTATTAAATTTAAAGGAGAATTTTATTTGGTAAGCAACATCATCAGCTTATGTGAAATCTCTTAAATATGACTGAATTGAACCCCTTGAGTTCTATTTGAGACCTATTTGACTGTCCTCCTTCTAAATGTAACTGGTAGTCCTTACGTGTAAAAAGATTTAAGTGACTATGGGCAGGGGTAAGAACTTTTACATCAGAATACATTTAAGAAATAATTTATAATGTCTAGAAAGGAGAGAATCCAGAAAACGGAATCCTTTACCTGCTTAAAACAAATAGTAGATGCTTGGACAGTGTTTCACAGGCTGAACTTTGATATGCTCTGTGATGAATTCGTGCTTCTAGCAACTGGATGAAAACCACTGATCTCTTAAGATCACCCTGTTGGTTTAAATTAGTTTCAATTTTTTTGACTTGCTGATTTTGTGCTAGAAGGCTTTGTGCCTATCTGTATTACTTCTGCTTGCACAGAGCTAGCTCAGACTCTGGATTGCTGTGCCCTTTCTAATTCCACACAACAGCTGTGCACCAACTCGTGTCTGATCCAAATGGAGTTACACTGGTGGGCAACTGAGAAGAAGCTTTATCGTGAAGCCATGGCCACATCATGAAGTTCTTAATTGTGGTGGATGGGAATGTAAAGCTGGAGTGAATATTTCATTTTAAAAGTAACTGGTCATGGAAGGAGAGGTGAATATTATTCAGCTGGGATTTTTAGGAAATTGAGCTTTTTTTTTTTAACTCCCTATATAAAAATTTCAGTTTTAATGGTTATCATATATTTTAAATCATATCGCTGCCTAGAGATTTCATAGTTCAGATCCAGCCACGTTTTACCTTAAAAATATTGTAATTTTGAATTTTAACCTATTTTTAATGAATGTATATTTACTGCATCTGTCACCTTTTTTAGAGATGAATAAATATTTAATTATGAACCAAACTTAGAGCTTGTTGAGCTGAAAAAACCTGTTTTCAAGATTAGCAGTATCTTTTTGTAAGACTGAAACTCCATGACATTTTATATTGTAAAGATCACGACATTCAGTGAAGTGTGACTGCCTTCATACTTGCCAGATTCTCAGCTGCCTGGGACTGAGGGGGCTAACTTGCTTGAAAGTCTCTGATCCAGGTACCTGCATCGTTGTGTGAGTCAATAACCTGAGAAACTCTCTGGACACCTGCATGACAGCTGTTAGACAGCTGATGGTGGAGTCAACCATTGATTTCCAAGGAAATCGCAAGGCACTTTGGGAGCTGGCTGCTTTCCAAAAGGGCCAAAGTCCGAAAAGTAGGAGACCTGGAAGCCTAGGCTTTGCCAGCATATTTGCTAGTCATTGGGGAGCAAAGCAAACAGCCCTCAAATCCAGCAGACAGAAAATGGAGATCCCTGCAAATCTCAAAATGCGCTTACCAGCCTTTGCAGCTCTGTGGGCAGGGAGATCACTCCTATTCCCCTAATACCTCTGTGTCCCAGTGACTTACTTGGTAGGCTGTTGAAACAGTATCATTTCAATCATCTTGAGAATCATCATTTGCCTCTCCTTCCAGAATAGGGAATGTGAAGGTAATAGGAAAAGGAAGGGAGTGACGTGAAAAGATTTTAAAAGTAAAGGATTGACTTACTTCAACAGATTTCTTATCCCTGTTGTGAAACTGTTTTCACTTGACATCCTTATAAGTGATAATACTTTCTCATGGGGAAAAAATGAAAACAGCAAACATAATGATTTGAACAGATTTTGCTATTGTTAAAAACTGAGTGGGTTTCCCTGTAGACAATAAACCCCAAGTATTTCTAGAGAGAGGAAATCAAGGACTGCTGGCCTGGTGCTGACTACTAACTTGCCAATCTGGTGAGGAAGACAGAGTGTGATCTTACCACCCCGGGGTGATCATTCTGCTCCAAAAGAGGCATTTCAGATGCAGTTAGAAACCTGCCATGCTCCCTTGTCTTTCCACCTTAACACCAGAATATTTTCATTAGCCTGTGCTGCTTATCCAGGTGCACTGGACATGTTACACTCAGCTATTGGGACAATACAGAGGGGTCTCAGAGTGTGCTGGGGGGAAACCCCTGGCTGGGGGTATGTTTAAATGTAGTAATTTCCAGAGACTGAAGGCTGATGAGAGTCCTGGAGCACTTTTAAAATGCAGTGAGGACATGCTGTAGGAGATCTGACAAACTTACACAATGTTTAGGTTCATTGCTTTCAGCTGCCTGTCCAGTTCTGGGTTTGGAGCAGTAGTGCCAGAGATGCAGTGTTGTCTGGCTAATAACAGAGGGATGAAAGAAGAGAAGGTTCAAGGGGAAGGAGACTGGAGGAAAGAAGTCTTAGATTGAATAGTGACCTCAAAGCACAAGCAGTTTTTGAGACTTAACTAAAAGCAATGAAGGTGACAGTCATTCATCAGTGCCTGAGTTTGGCCAGGACATCTCTGGGGCGAGAGGGATTAAGGTTGCATGGGTTATATCAGGGTGGAGATGATTGCAGTTAACTGCTGTAGTAAACCTACTCCTTTCAGCTGAGTTGTTGAATTGCTATCGTATCTGTCCCCAAAAGACATAAGTTCATTTTATAATCATGTCCACCAGTCCGAGCCCAGTTCGGAGAAGATCTAACATTGTGAAAGAGATGGAGAAAATGAGAAGCAAGAGAGAAGAAAAGAGAGCTCAAATTAGTGAAATCAGGATAAAACGAGCGCAGGAGTTTGACAGTGGCTGTCCAAACTGGGAGTTTGCACGTATGATCAAGGAATTCAGAGAAACTTTAAAATGGCAGCCAATATCTATAAGTGATCCAATAGAAGAGCATAGGATTTGTGTTTGTGTGAGAAAGCGCCCTCTCAATAGGCAAGAACTTCTAAAAGTTCTTGCTATGTTAAGAAGCAGAAATTTTCTAATTTCTAAATTTTGAAAATTTGGTTTATTTAATTTTGAGCTGTGTTTTTATCAGGCATGATCCTAACACAATCTTGGGTAGATTTTTTTTTTTTTTGCCAGATAAATTGCATTATTTTTTGATTCTCAACTTTTGCTCACTTTCTGTGAGCAGTTCTGCATAATGGGCTGAATTAAATCGTTGCTCAGAATACAAAGTGTTTTATAAGAGACCCCTAAAGGCTGTTTGCCTCTTTGGAAAACAATGGGGTGTTTACACACTGTTAGATATCCAAGAGTGCTAGGAAAACAAAACCTATGTTGCAAGTTGGCTTTCCTTGATAGCTGCTGTATGTGAAGGATGCTTGCAAATGGCAAGGAGCCATCCATAGAACAGGTATAAACTGGTGGGTGAAGTGGAAATACACATCTGTCAGCCCACATCTGGCTGGGGAGCTGAGAATATAATAGCTGGACTTCAGTTCTTCATATGGACAAGACTTACTGTTCCGTCTTAGCAGTAGCTGCGAGACAGACCTTTGAGGAGGTGGGAGATAAGTGAATATTTGTTTTACAAAACTTCAAACTTTTCTTACACTCTCTTGTAACTTAGTACCCGCTAAACTCACTACAGACAGAGGAATAATTCACTGAAATGCGTTTTAAAAATCCCTGCTTTTAGTCCTTTAGGCATTGTAATTCTCGATTATATAGCCCAGACTACACTCTGCAGTGATAATTAGGCATTAAATGCTAACAGGATTATTATGGAGATTTCTCCTGACAGCCATTTAGCACCTAATTAGGTGTTAAGGCCATAAATTTAGGTTTCTCAGCAGCATTTAGAGCCCTAATAAATTCTTCTAAAGTTTGAAATTGTGGGCTTGTCTTCACAACTGTGTGCCACAGTGATGTAGTCATGTAGTCATGCTGCCATTAAGGAGACAGCAGCAGTATGTCCTTTGCCATGGTGCTCTCAGGATGAGTGAGCATCCTTCTGAGTGAGCAAAAACTCTATATTTTTTAAATTTTATGTTAGTTTAATAAAATATTTAATCTCTTCCCCAGTCTTTTCCCATTTAAGGGAGGCCTATAAGCATAGCTCTGGGCAAAACACATTTACTGCCTTTTACCAGATACAGACTTACAACCATTTTTCTTAAATGGACCCTCTTTTGAAATAAATTGTTTAAAGGGCTAACTGCTGCTGAGTTGGTTGTAGTAGCGTTTTTTTCACTGCTTTTTGGGAGTTAGTTTCAAGGCTCAGTAGAGAGATCTGTTGAAATAGTTGGAAAAAATAAGATTCTTAAAGGCAGAGAGTGTTTTGACTGCTAGTTGTCTACTTTATGAATCTTTAAGGAATTTTTGGTGATGATCAAACCCAAGAAATTATTTGCTGTGATGTAGTGCATGAACAATGATCCTTTTTTTTCATCAACTTCCATGACTACTTGGAAGACATTATGGAAGCAGTAAGAAAGGACATACCTCTGGTTGAAAACTGCTCTCGGTCACAGCCTATAGATCAGCAAAATTACAAGGCATGGCAGAGAACAGTAATACAGAGCAAGACTCAAATGTAGTTCAGAGCAGACTTGTCAGGAAATGTGGTCTCCAATGATCTCCAATGTTTAAACAGGAGACGATTTCTCTGTACTGTTTAATTTGCACTACCAATGATAAAGGTAGAATCAAGACTAAAAGTATATTTCTAGCATGGGAACAGTAATGATCGGTTGCCTTATAGTGTTTNATATATAATTATATATAAATAATTCCACATTTCCAACATGTGACAGATGGCCTGCTCACTCTATGTGGAGCAATCTCCACCTTTTTAGAAAACAGTTTCATTAAAAACTCTCAATAAGCCATATATATGATATGAACTAAAACAAATCCAGAGCTGTTTTCTTGAGCTGCAAAGTTTGCTGTCTATTAAAAGGTTCAGACAATAGTACTAGGCATTAACTCAAACACTGACTATTTTTACCTTTCTTTCTATTTAAATCATTGTACCAGAAAAATTCAGCTCCATATGGTAACATAGCAAAAATTACTGGAAGGGAAATTGGATATTATCAGTGATGCTTGAACTGCTTTTGACTTCTGTCAAGAGCCAGGGTAAGGAAAAGAAAGTACTCCTGGGAATTTTAAAATGAGCTAGTTTTATTCTTCTGTTAAGATACAAGGGGAGACTGTTCTCCCTGAGCTTGAAAATCCACTTTGAATTCCAGTAAATGATAGCATTTTATTGGTAATGAGTGAAAAGAAATACTCTATTTAGAAAAATAGAGAAAAAAGTTGAAATCTTGTCTTATAGTGGGCAGGGTTGTAGAGAAATTTGCCTTAGCTAATGATGGGACTTTATGTGCTAAACAGAACATTTTATCTGAATATGCAAATACAAGTATTGATAAAAATTATTTTTATAGACTTTTTGAAACCTTGTCATGTTTTTCCTTTAGATAATAATATATTCATAATTCTTGATTCAGGGTAAAATCCTAATGAAATGAAGGACATTCGGTGAGATGGAAAAGTTAATGGCCTGGATGAAGACTATGTTTCTCTTTGTAGTGAGACACAGGAGAAGCAATTTGTGAATCATGCAAATAGGGAGCAGAAGCACAGCTAGCCATGGCTGGATGTAATGAACTGTTACTAGTGAATTAATGAAACAACAGTTAGCATATTTCAGTATGCACTGAATGGCTTGAAATCTGTTTGTTTGAAGTTATAAGACAATGTGGGTTAATAAAATAATTATTTTGTTACTCAGAACAAGGGCCTGTATTCACTGTATATTTGACAAGGTGTAGAGGGGATACAGTTTCTTTTCAGTAGGAGATACAATTCCTTTTCAACAAGTAATTTGTGACTTCTCTCTCTGCCTTGCTCCCTCTATTCTTTTTTCTTTCTCCTCTTCTTTGTGCAAAGAGAAGGAATCTATCTCTGTTCAGACTTGAGACTTTACAGCCTTGTTTTCTTTCCTTCAACAGAGAACATACAGAGCTATGTATGACTACAGTGCTCAAGATGAAGATGAAGTTTCCTTCAGGGATGGTGATTATATCATCAATGTGCAACCAATTGATGATGGCTGGATGTATGGTACTGTTCAGAGAACTGGGAAAACAGGAATGCTTCCAGCAAATTATATTGAGTTCGTTAACTAATTTTTGTCTCTAGTCCTTTGAGCTTTATTATGATTTACTTAAAATCTAACCTTTTAGAAAAAAGTCAGAAGAATCTTTTAAGAGTACATGATCATTACTTTATCATTGCTATAACAGTTTGCATTCTCACTCAGAATCCAATTTAGAGTCCTTTAAAGACAAAATAAATAATCCACAAGAGGCTCAGAGCTTTGAAAACAGCATTGCTTATAACAGTGCTCTCTTAAAATGAAAAACATATATGGAAGCCTGGTGCTGCCAATCCTATAAAGATTTTGGTCAATTAACTGTAAAGGGGAAATACCTTTTCCTGACACCTCAAAGACGTTATAACCATAAAATTGATTCACTTATGGCACTCTGAAGTCAAAGGAGGTTAACACACTGAGTTTGAACACATCTTCAAATTACTAGGGAAATGTTTAATGTTTGAGCAGTTAGCTTCCTAATAAAAATTAAATGTTGAGTAGATAATTCAGCCATTTGAAATAATGACAAGTAATACGCCAGTAAAAAAACCCAATAAAACCCCCTACTGCCCAGCAGCCTTACAGTAAATAGGTATATTTTGACAGCTAAAATTTCCTGACTCTTGCATATCCACATTTACTCCTGGATTACCCATTTTTTTCTTATTTCCAAGTAATCTATCAGCTTTGCTTCCATCCCAATCCATCAATTAGATCCAGGTCTGGATTCATGGTTCTTCAGTATCTTTTCCACAGAAGATTCCTTGCAAAGACTATCTAAAGTATAAAACCTGTCAGTTCTTCTGTTTCCTTCTAATAACACTGAGCATTTAAATAGAAACTTTCATTAGGGCAACGTACAACCAATACTTCATGTTAGTTCCTTTACCTTCACCTGTACTGCTGTAAATAAATATCCCACGTGAGGCCCCGGTGCTGTGCAGTCACACAGAGCCTGCAGTCACATTCCTCCTCCTTACCACAGGTAACTCGCTTAATGGCTGCTTTGCTGATGAGCTGATGTCCCTCTCCCTGCTGCAGAAACACTTGTGCCTCCATCGAGCAGTGGAGGAGAGCTCTGGTTATTGTAGTGCATTTCAGATCAGTGGCCTATTGCTTCAGTTTACTCCCAAACTCGTGGTGATCCAGCAGTGGGTTGTACGCTTGCCAAATGATTAATGATGGAGAAGTATTATGTTTTCTTTTACTGACTTAATGTTTCTCATAACTGACACTGAAGGGAAAGCTAACTAAGCAAAAGTCCAACATACTGTATGCCATTAGGCTTCAGTCTAGCCATCTGTAGGAAACGGTAAAAATATTCTGCTGACAAACCTCCACTTGTGCTATTTGGTATTTGCTAACTTGTGGTCAGAACTGAGGGATCCGGATCTCAGTTTGTGAGGCTGAGGAGAGGATCAAACAACTGGTGACACAGTGGATCTGTAAGGGGAATTGTGTCAGCAGGCTTGGGTCATAGGGAACTTGTTTTTGCTTTGACTGGGTGCTGCATTCCCTCCCAGGGAGAAATTCTGGGAGGAAGAACAGAAGAGTTAAAGATTCATGTGGGAACATACTCATGTGGATGCAGACGTGTAAGGAGGAAAATGTTTTTCTGATAATATAATTTGTGTAGTTCAGCCATGTGCTAGGGTAGTTAACTTTGGAGTAGCCCTCAAAATACTGAGTGTGCACTGGCTTTCTTTCATTTCTAAAATTTTTAAAGTAGAATTAAATATAGAGCTTTTAGGCAAATTTGTATTTCTCATCTCACGAAGTAGGCAAGCCTGTAGTAACTAAAACAAAAAAGAAGGAAGGTAGTATGGATCTGTTATTTCAACTAAAAGTTGTCAATGCAAATACCTGCAAGTTCTATTTTTGCATACAGTTAAGAATTGGAAAACTTATGCAATTTTATTTTAGGCCTTGCTAACACAGGGATGATTCCGGCTGCCAAGCAGAATGGAATGAACGCATTAAAAAAAAAAAAATTTAAAAATGTCCATGAGTATGAAATTGCCTGTGCTTTCTTGTCAGCAGCCTATTTTCAAGGCTATAGCTGTCCAGGAGCATCTAACTTCAAAAAATGTGTTTTAAAAGCAGAGATCCACAACTGTAAATGTGCAATTTGTATGGCTGACTGCTGTCGTTTGAAATTCTTGCAAGTTTTGCATAAGGAGCCGCTCTTGCATCAGACCCTTGTGCATTGCTGGTGACATCCTCATGAAATCAGCAAACTTAGCAAGTCAAATAACTTTTTTAGAGGCTGATGTGGTATGATGAGCTAGAAGCTCTGAAACAAGCAGTCTGCTTCTGTATTGGTTTTCATCGCTGGCCATCAACAGCAAGGAGAGGAATCCCATCTTCTGCTGGCTGGCAAATTTTTCAGATGATGCCTGAGGCACAGTTGACTGTCGCTGCTGTGCTGCTCTATTAGCTGTGTAAGCTGACAACAATAAAAACAAGGTGTCAGTTTGTTAACCAGATATGAATAAAAAAGAAATATAGAAAATATCTGTATTGCATCAAGTTGCAATTTTTAGTGACTTACAAAAAAGAGAGTCTCCACCTATAAATACGCAATCATTCTTCCTACGTGAGGAGACAGCTCTACAGTGTTGACCACTTTATGTATAGAAGTAAAACAGAAAATGAGCATTTGGTGACATTAGAGAACTGTGTTATGCTAAACAATGGAAATAAAATTTCCTTTATGAATTTTGAATATTCATTAGCCTGGCAGAGGAGCTAAAGCAATTTGCAAAAAAATGAAAAGGTCAGGAAAACAAAACAGTGTGTGAATTGTATTTCTCTTGAGACTGGTATGTCAGCAGAATTATTAAGATCTGGTTTAAGTTACTCATTCTTGTAGTCAACTTTTTATGTCATATATGCTTAGAAATTCATGTTTATACGGAATGGTTCCTGCTTTTTGATATAAAACAAACTTTAGTGTAATTTTGCAGCTTTGTTCTAAGCAATGCAGTCAGAGGCCCCAAATTATCAGAGTGCAATTATAAAAATGTTTTTTTAAGATCTAAAATTTGTAAGGTAGAGAGAGTAAGTTGTAAACAAAATTGTGCCAGCACAAGTTTTTCAAAGCATATGTTGGAGACTGTTACATGCAGTGTGATATAGGGGTGAAAAGATGTTATATGCTGTCTTGTCACCTTTAAAGTTTATATTCCTTTTTAGCACAGCATGTTCCCTTCACTGTTCTTTCTTCCTGTAGTCAACATTTTTCTGGGGAAGGGAAAGGAATGCATTTCCCAAGCTGTTCCAAAGGTCAGGTTGGAAGTCCACATATTCCCATTTTAGAAATAAAGATTTCTGTAAAGAATGCTGTAATTCTTGCTAACACAAGTATAAACATAGAAAACAACATAGAGCATATTCATGCATACATACAAGAACAAATGGGTGCCTTGCTTTTCATTACTCTTTCTTGCCTGGCTAATCTTCATTTTTTAAACAAAGCTACATACAGATACTGCAGTTGTAATTTTTCATTATGGAACATTAGCATTTAGTCTTGATGAAACAGGGTTTTCTTGATTACATTTGACATACAATAAACTACTTCAGCAGATTGGGATTTGACTGAGAATCACCTCCCATGGGTTGTGTTTTTGACAAATGTGTCCCTACCGAGTGTTTCTTGGGGATATGGAAGGTCTCCAATACTTGGGAAAGGTAATAATTCTTGTTTTTATTGTACAGTGATGCATGTCATCTTGTACAATGAAAAAGAAATGACAAATACAGAGGTCTCTGGCAGAAGGTGGTACAGGGTATAAAATCTTACATTTTAGTTAAGTTGATTAATGCTCCATTTAAAATATAGAATATGCTTTAGTTAGTAAATGTTTAAATAATATACTGAAACAGACAAAAGATGCTGTTGAAAGAAGTCCTCCAAACAGATGTGCTGGCAAATGCAAAGTACTGGTGAGCTGTAGAAGATTAAACCATTTTGCAACGCTTTAGTGATTTTCTCCAGCTTTATGCCATAGGAACCCCATCTCTCCTTTGGAAAGAAAACCTGAAAACTCTATTTCCTAAACTGCCTGCACTACAACAGTATATTCAAAGGAATTTCATATGCTTCTTGTGTCTGATAAATAGAATTTGCATATTGTACTTAAGTTGTAATCCAGTTGTTGTTGACATTTGTTTAATTATTATTATTTTAGGGGGGAAAATAAGCTATACTGTAGCATTTCAATCGTGTATTTAATATTACTATTAGAAATTGCTAGACCATTGGAAGACAGCAATGACTGTATTGACACTGATTAGCATGATGTGGAAAATCTCTCAGCTGTTGGTTTTTGCAGTGTGATATAAAAAGCAAAAATGAACCGCTGTGCAGTTTGGCTTATGTTTGCTTTAAAGTGTGTAAAGTTTTAGTTATTTTGCAAAACTGTACTGTATTTGGGGGTATACAGTTATGAAGGTAACAATTGTTTTTCAAAGGACAGATAAACTTACTCTTGGATCATATGATGTATCATCTTAATTTGGCTTTTGTTATGCAGAAAGTTAACACCAGCTATTAAAATATATTTTAGTAGAAATGCTTTAATTCCTGTTTCTTCCTCTACACTGTGAATATTTAAGCTTTGGTGGACTAGAGCAACATCATGCTGCCCAAAGTACTAACCTATGCAAACTAGTTCACATTTTAGTTGATGTCACAGTGGATGTAACATAACAATTTATTTTGCGTAACATTAAACGTCATTCAAATAAAATATTAAACCCAGCACTATGTATGTATTATATTCATAAACAATACTGTGTAAAGCTACCATACCATAAGCTATCCAAGATGTATATTGCTTTAATGAAGGAAACTTTGAGTTTTCAAACATAAGTAGAATATTTAGCACTATTCATCAAGCTTGATCTCATAGAATAGTTTCCTAAAACACTGTTTCATTTCAGACATGCCCTCTCCTTAGAGGGTTAATTTGCTTTTTCAATCTGTATTTGTAACCCTTCAACAGATCATCAAGTTACATTCCATGACCCTTGGTTTGTTTAAATAAGCAAACATAGTAAGTGAAGGAGGTCCACTGATTTAATTGATACTGTTTTGCTTGTCTTTGAATGGGCATTTGGTTAGGTGTGCTCTCAGTGCAACACTAATGAAAAGAAATTGGATTACTGGCTTCTTTAAGACAATTTTATATACAAATGTTGTCTTTATTCATTTACACAAGTAAATTATTTTTACAACATTGTAAGAAAGTTTAAGTGAAAATAAAATCCAGAAGTATTTTGGAACTGCTCTGCCTGTAGTTGAAGAAGATTATTATGTGCAGGAACATGTTTTATTCATTTGAATGTTAAGTGTACATTACAATGGACTGCATTAGAATTTTTATATTTTTATCAAGTATTAGTTTGAAGAAGGCTGTTAACAATGTATGAGAACAAATGGCAACCAGAAATGGAGCTGATTAGTTCCTTCTAGGTAAGTGACATACAGTTGCTACCACACTAATTTCTACTTAAGAAATATGTTAGCATTTCCTATGAAGTTTAATTGGTTACAGAGTTTTGATTCCTTGTTCTGTGGTGCTTTTATGTATTGAAATGCTGCCAGTATAGCAGTATCCAATCTTTATATATACTGTAGCAAACAGCAGTTTTCAATAAGATAAAGATTTAACAGCTGCCAAAATGGACCTCAAGCACTCGGAATGTGTTTTATTTGAAAATCCCTCCATAATTTGCTAGAGCTACTGAAGTACTTTCTTCTATTTACTGGCCCCATAGAATATCATTATCAAAAGGATCTATGTACTGGCACTTGAAATTTTTGTGGAAACCCTCCATGCTGTGTGTGGGTTAGGTTGAGAGTTTCTAGCTATCAATGCTTTTAGAAAGCCCTGATTTCTGCACTGTCTCAGAACTGGGCTCTTGATTTTCTCTGGTATGTTAATTAGCAAGAATAAGCTAATGTACCATGGAGTTCTCTGTACTGAGGGAATAGTTGCCTGGTGCACTGGCTGTGACAAGTACTGCCTTCCTTCTCCACTCACACCACCAAGCCCCCCACCATGTTTCCAATACTGTTTTGCCATGACTACCTCTCATTTTTCTGTGAAGCTACCTGTGGTACACATTAGAGTGACATCACCGAATGAGACAGATTTGTTTTTTTCTTCCAAATGATTCCTTTTATGATCATTCTGTTTGCGATTCCATTTATTGCACAATAAATGGAATTTAGAGAACAGTAATATTGGTATAAGGCAAAAAGTAGCATGATATGGGTGGAAAGGCATGGCTGAAGTGAAAAGCCACAGATTGCTTACTCAGATTTTGCTGCAGAGGTTAATACAAGTCAACCATATGTCTGAGGGCACCATCTGAATGACTAACCTCTAAGCTGAGTAGTGCTGTGTGGATATGCTTGACTTGTCTGTGCTGTAGTGTCAGAAGTACTCTGGGGTAGTGTGCAGATACCTCCTCCAGCTTTTGAGCAATTAGTTGGAATCCCAAGAGCAGGCTATCCGCTGGGATATGCCATTCATAAAGGCAAATATATCCTTTGAGAAAATGAAACTTCAAATAGTATAGAGGGAACAGAATGTCAGCAGGTTTAAACTGCATATTCTTGTGCCCAGCAGGAAGGAAATCCTTTGTGTGCAGTCAGAAGACTGAGCCCCATGGCACTGCAGCAAGCTCCTAACTCTGAACTGTGTTTAGTACCAGAATGAGATGATGTGCCACAGAGCTCACCTGCTCCACAAATTTGATACTGCATGATATGCTACCTGCTGGGTGTGTGCTTAACAATGACAGCAGAAACTGGAGATTCATATTTATCCATTACATCCTAAAGAGAGTCTAGGAAGTCCTTGATATTATACATTTTAGCTTTTGTTCCTTTCCCACCTCTCAGCTGTTGATAAAATTTACATATGGAGAGGCCTGTTATCATGCAGAAGACTGCTGGTTGTGGCTTTGACCACTTGTGTCTACAAAGAGAGATCTGCAGGTGTTAACATCTGTCTCTTAAAATATTACTTGGCATATAAATATCCTTTTTCAATGTTTTCACAAATAATTGTCAGTTTTTGTGATTGTTCTTTGATCCAAGCCATAATTTTCCTGTGTTTTTCCTCCTCCATCTTTCTTCTCTTGACAAGCTTATGGCCTGTGTTGCTTGGACAGCAGCATTTCCAGGACCCAAAGGAAGTGTTTTTAAGAGGCTTCTCAAGGCACTGAGAAGACTTTAAATCGCTTGAAAAATGCTAATGTTATCTCCCCATTAAGTTCTCCCTCCCCCAGCAGTCGTACACTGGCTTCACTGTACTTTGCTGTTTGCCTCTTCTTCCTTCAGTCAAGCTCTGACATCTCTGTCACTGAACCTGGTGGGCTCAGGGCCCCTCCAGTCAGGCCTTCAGGCCACTCTCTGGCCTCCCTAGTTTCTACTTCCAAATTCAGATTTGGAACTTTAGCATTGCTCACCTACCTGTTCTCCTTTCAAAACCTTTGAGCAGAACTCAGAATATTAGCACGTGCCCATTTACCCCAAGTGGTGTTACATTTCTGTTGGCTCAGCTATAAACAATTCTCTGTGAAGAGTCCTCTTGACTGTGCTTTCCCTGGCTTTCCTTGCCTGTGCGTAGTTTTGACTGCTTCTGAAATAAGCTGCTGATTTCAGAAAAGAGGAAGATCACATTTTTTGCTGTCTCATCAATACCTAAATCAGTTCTTGTTCATTCTCTTTTCCAGAGGATTAGCATCTTCATTATGTTATTCCTGATTTTGGGCTGAACTCTTGATTCTGAAATCATTCTCTCTCTGTTAGTGTTAGAGTGAAGGATTCATGCCATGTCAATGCAGTCTGTTGTTCACTGTGGAAGCTGTGTTGGATAGGCACTGCCCTGCTCACCAGAAACTTTCAGTTCCTAGCACTGCTTGTTCTGTATTCATCAGATGGGATCTCTGTGAGACATGATTATCTGTACCAAACCCCAGCCTTTCTATAAATAAATATGTCACTATAAAATAAACACTTTTTCTGACTTATAGCTCCTCTGACTCAAGATGACATTGACATCCTCCAATTTTGTAGCTTGTACTGACATTAGGAAGCATGCATCTAAAATGTGTTGGATGAATTATGCTCTAAGGGACTGTTTAGCCAGACCTTGATGACTGCAGCTACTACACAGTGTGGATATCTCAAGTTAAATGGGATAAGTGGCAGATCAGGTCTTGCTGGCAAGTGGTTCAACTGAGAAATGAGTTTATGTATTTATTTGAGTGACCCAGCTATTCAAGAGACTGTCGTTTTCATTTCTACTCCAGCAGTTCAAAACAAATACAAGAGGTAGATGGCAATTATTCATAGTTAACTGTGTCGATGGAGAGATTCAGAGTTCCCAGGCAGGTGTGAAGGAGAGCGAGCTTTATTACAAAAACCAAGCCTTTTAAAGCAGTTAGCCATTATCAGAATACATACCATTGAAACACAACAAACAATAATTCAACCACTCACCATAAGCCATGAGGTGATCATGCGAAGGTTATGTAACTTGTTTTCTCTACTTCTAAGTTAGCTGAGCTTGTTCCCAGAGGCCTTTTTACTTAGCCAAAGTAACAGAAGTGAACCATGATTTTACAAGGGTAACAAGGCCTTCATTTTGCAAGGTTTTACCTATCCACAACAGTTAATTAGTTAGCTGTGCAGCTTAAACAATTCCTCGATCAATACAGAAATAAAGAAAGTCAATCAGACAGTTTTGGCAAACCGTGTGCAAGGTGGAGCTAGGCATTTAAATTGACATTCAGTATGCCTGCATTTCTAGCCCTTATTTTTCCTTCTTCTAACTTTATTAAAAATATTGGGAAAGAAAGCTCTGTTCTTCACAGCATGACTAGCATGCTGTTAGAGAAATTAATCTTCAGTGGAAGAATAGATTCAAGGGTGTTGTAAGGTCTTGGAAGACAATATTTTACAGTTATGTTTTCAAATCTTAAAGTTCCCAAAATTTTTACGTTGCTCCCTTGCATTTTCTTTCGTCCCCTAAACCCCACTAAAATGGCTTTACTCTGCTCTATGTTCAACACTGCATTCTCTGTAGCAGTTACCTTTGTGAGATGGGAGGAAGACCACAAACATTGGAGTACTTCAAGTAACTCTCTCTTCCTATAAATTTTCATTGCTATGCTAAGTAACATCTCTGAAATATCCTTCATTCCAAGGCTCTTTATCCCACCCCCAAGAAACATATTGCACTAATAACACACTCCCTGCTCAAATGCCACTGGCTATCATGCCGTTGCACAGCTGTGATTATTATGAAAGGGAGGACATGTGCTACAATGGCAACGGCTACAATCTGGATGTTAGAGCAAGCACCTAGCAAAAACTCCTGGGAGAGCTTTCTAAACTTGCCACTCCTTTGAAAATAGTAGCTATCAGTGCAGTACCAGTGCTCTGTGAGATTAGTAAAATTATAACTTTGCAACTTGATTTATTTTCCAGATGCTATAAAGTCAACACAGCTGCAGCTGCTTTTGGGCAGATTGATTTTACATGCTGTTTTGACTAGTTGCTGCTTATGTTTTTGTTGGTATTCTATTTCAGCTTCATACAGTATGATGGCTAAGCCAGAAGGATACATCAGATCCTCTCATTTGCGGGCCTTCTGCCAATCTACAGGTGTATGCTTTCTTATTTTGAGCCTTTCTTCTTTTTCCCAGCACTGCCAAACTGTTTCTCAGAGATCAAGAATATGAACCGGGCTTACTCAGCCTCCTACAAGAAGGCCAGAACTGTAATCTGAACTGGTACAAAATGACTTAAAACAAGGGCATGGTCACTGGTCACAATCAAACGAATTTGTCCTCCAAGTTGAACACATGATCCATGAAGCAAACACACTCTTGTGCCCCCCAAATTTTTCCTTCTCTAAATACTGCTGGTCTAGTGACTATATATCTTAGGGTTAATCGAATCATTTTTTTGAGAGTTAAATAACGAGAGATTTTTCATGTATTGTTGCAACATGCTTTAACCCTGATCACCATGATAAGAAACCTAAAACTGGATCAGAACTTCGCAGCTAAATAAGGTAGGTGCAACAAGATTACCTAGCCTGTTCTTTAGTGTATTTAAAAAGCTGTTTCTCATTTAAATTCTCTACAAATATACAGTGAAGGCTTCTGTACAGGATGGAACAGTTTTATATCGTTTCAGAAAGCAATGTTGTGAAACCATGGATCATATCAGGGAATAAAGGGACCTTGCTTCTTAGTCCAGACTAAGGTTTCTTAATCTGCTCTATTTCTTGACTGTATCATGCTGTGTGTTCAGCTGAGGGAAAAACAAGGTTGACGAGGCAGATTTTATAATATATTTAGATTCAGAACCAGGAAGATGAGAGACAAGTGGGTTTTTCAAATTACATCTGAAATCTGAATCTCATTACAGAGTGACGTTGGAAATGTCACTCAACATTTTAACACTCCAGTGTCCTCTGTGAAACCAGTCATCATTCTTTAATGTATTGAATATAAATACTGAAATGCTCACCGAATTAGTGATCATAAAATTTTGTTTACCCTTAAACCAAGTATCTAACAACTAGGCTAGAGCTATGTTGACTTTTTATCTATCTCTGCGATTTAAGAAATATTTAAGTAAGCTATGTGAAATGGGACATCATCAGTGAAATGCATATCGATTCTGAATTCTTGGGCAAGGTACTTATTCAAAACCCCTCTGATGGTAAGAAGAACAAAGAAATCCTGGATGAGGATTTGAGTTACTGGATGACTAAATCAGTCATGCTCTGAAAGACCATCTCGTTTTGATTTTTTATAATAGGATCTGAGATATACCCTCTCAGCAAAAATGTTCAGGGCAGTTAAACATGAGTGGGAATGGACGAGTGCCTGTGCCATCCTAGATGAGACGCTTCAGCTTGGAGATGTTTGAGACCTTGTTTTGGCTCCAGCATTTCCTACCTGCTGTCAAGAAAATCTGAAGGGATGATATATAGCACATAGCTCTGACTCAGTACATAATGTGTGGCTGAACACAGGTCATTGTTAAATCATGTTGTGTGCAGTGGGTGAGAGAATGCTCCTGTTGGCCTTGAACAGACCAGAAATCCTCAAGCAGAAATGGGACACCTGGAAAAAGTGAAGGCCAAATCCTAGTTTTGTCCCAGCTTTGTTAAGGGTTTGGGTGGTTGTCACAAAGCCCTGAGGAAGTGACATTTTGTAGCTGAAAAGTTGGTGGTACTTCACTTCTCTGTGTCAGCACGTCCTGAGTGCAAACCTTCTCAGGGCAAGTCACTCTGGTTGGGTGGCCTTGAGGGCACCTTCTGCATAACCTGCAGCTCAGCCCTGTCATTCCGCATGGGCTCAGTGCCCACAGATTTCTGAGCCCTCCTTTTGATTTTTTTTTTAAAAAGTAAATTGATCTTTCTATTTTGTTGTGTATTTTTATCTCAACCATCAGAGCAGTAGCTGTGGCAGGAGGGACACAGGGACATGTTACCTGAAGATGGGAGTGCAGCAATGGAAGCAGTGTAGCCGGTGTGCCAGGAGGGAATACAGACCCAGGGGAGGCTGCTGAGCCAGAGGGATCCCAGTGGGCTGTGATAGATTATGTTATCTGGGAACTGAGCCCCACCACTTGCTCCTTCTCATGGTCTGCAGGAAAGGATACTGGATATTCAAGCACCATTTCTCCTAGGTGGATATGTGAGCACTTGTGATGAATATTTTTCACAATCTCCAGACCAACTACAAAGCCTGGAGGAACAAAAGAAACATTTCTGGTATAAAATTTAGGTTTTTTTCTTCAAATCAAATTACACTCGAAAGCATTCAATGCCTCCCTTGGCCAACCATTTTCCAAGCATGGTAGGTTTTATCATGAAAACCAGCCTTCATAGTTTACTTTCTCTTTTGTTGCAGGGCAGAACAAGTTTCTCTTGTTTCTTCTTTTATCTGGGCAGTTTCCTGCTGTGATGGGAGCAAAAGTCTCTTCATGTGGTGCAGTGAAGACATTCAGAAACTGCCACTGGCTACAGTAATTTGCTGCAATCCTCCTGATACACTACACATAGCTATGAACCTATTCCCATTTTTCTAAATCTCTCTGCTTTTTTAGAAAAAAAATGTTCAGGAGCTGAGATGGAGATGTACAACAATACTCTTTTCTTCTTCTCTGTTGTACACTGAAAGAGAAGATGAGGAGCAAAATACCTGCATGTGAGGTTTTAATACAGCCTTTCAGGGCTGGGTGAGTGGTAGTTCATTAGTCCCCTTAGCAAGGGAAAAGGCAGTCATGTAAAACTGGCACAAGGGGGCAGGTGTGCACCACTGAAAATTCTTCATAGTTTGTGTTTATGAATGACCACAATTAGCTGCAAGACATAGAATGGTAACTGTCTTGTTATATGCATAAATGGCTATGTTAATTGTGTTGTAAGAAAAATTGTGCTGTATATTTAATTAGAATGAAAACTCGCATTTCTACACAAAATCAAAAGAGCTTAACAATACAAATTGTTTACAAAATTTGATTTCCAGTACAGATCAATAGCAGAGGTAACTAGGGAATAAAGATGTGTGTCACTAATACTTTTTACTGGATCAGATGTGACGAGCCATTCAATTATCATAATTCAACACTTAAAATTTCAATAAATTGGGACCATATTGTTGTCATGCTTAAAGGTATTCTAGTACTTAAAAAATATGGATGTGCTCCCTGAACAGTGATAATTATAGTGGTGGTGTATATGGGGGAGTCTTAGGAGTCTGTAGAGTTAAATGTGTGTACAAAATGCTATATATGACTGCAAGAAGAAATCCAGTGCAGGAGGCACAGTCAAAGAAGAGCTGCAATAAGAGATGCTACAGCAGCAGAGGTTTCATTATGCTCTTAAGACAAATTAATCTGCTGTAGAGACAACTGCTCATGCAGTGACAGCATTTTCCTCCCCAAACCTCTCCCTGCTTTGACATACTCTGCATCTTCATTACCTGATCTGTTCCACATTTCATCCACAGTGAAGTAATATTTTTTTATACTTTTTTTTTAGTATTAAAATAAAAAACTCAAGTGCTAGAGACAAAAGCAGTAAATTTATTTCCATGTGATTCCATTAAAATTTAATTTCTATTGCTGTCTGGACTTGGACTTAACATAGGCTTTGTTGCTCAAGCAGTGCCAACTTCAAAATTGTCTTCTATTTAGAGTCATCTGAAATTATTCAATATACAAGACATGGAGATGAAGCTTTGCAAGCATGGATGTTTCATGAGACCTTCACTGTGGCTGCGTTGAAATGAATTAATACAAGAGAATAAGCGATTTACACATATACATGTGTACAGCAGGAGTTTGCAATTCAGTGTTCATCTGTGAGACTTTATTTTTCTGTGGAAGAAAAAGACTGTTTAAAATCTGACTGTTTTATTGTTATAATACCATTGTACCAGCAGATGATTAATACTTGCCTTGAAGCAGTGGGGGCTCAGTTCAGCTGCAGACAATGCAAGGGTGAGTAGCTGATGCTTGCCTGCTCCCTTTCATGTTTCTAAGCACATTTCTCTCCTCAGTTTGATTGCTCCAGGTCAAAAATGAGGATGTTTCTTTCCAAACTGTTGACATCTGTCAGAGTCATCCCTGACTGACGTTCCCTAAATATTTGATTTCTTCATTTTACCTACTGACCTGTATTACTGACATGGTAAAGTTATTCCTTTGCCTTTATATAGATGCTTTCTGTATAAGCATAGCTTGAATCTCTCTTCCACAGTTGCCAAATGCATTATCTTCTTAAAAATTTCTTCATATGCCAGTTGCAAATTATTTAAGTTCTTCTCTGAATTTACTCCATTTTTTCTTTGTGTCTCTCATTGTCTAAAGTGTGTGCAAGGATTAAGAAAGCTTCAGCAAAAGTACTGAAAAGAGGATAATTCTCCCGTGCTCTAAGTGAAGAGCAAGTTCTCTTCTTAGCTATGTAGGGCTAGCTGAGGTCCATGACTACCATGGAGAGAAGAGCCTGGGCAGCATCTCCTCCATCAGACACTGCCAAGACTTGACCTCTGCTCCTCTTGGGCCTCTGTAGGAAATCTGCTACTCATAGCTCCATGATGATGATCAGAGCATTTGAGATGGAAGTGTATTCCAAGTGTATCTCAAATGCAGGTCAGTGTGGAAGTCTAGATGCAGCTGTGTGGTATCACCTCTCTCAGGAGGACCAAAGACTGCCTCCAGCCCCTGGGAATAGGCCTGTGGGAAGCTCTCCTTCCATGCTTTCTGTGTGGCACCATGCAGGCTCCTCTCCTTTACTTTAGAGTGGTCCCTAAGTGGTTAGTTGCCATGAATGCCCTTTTTTCAAGCTTTGAGTGTAGGTGCTACGGTTACTTACAAGGAATCTCCACAGCCTTGAATTTTCAAAAGCTGTTGCTTGTGGTTCATTAAATTCCTTAGCTATGTCCCTAGCCCCTAACCTGAATTTTGCTGGAAGGCATTTTTTTAACATTTTTTCTGTGCATTCTTTTTTCTTTAGTCATAACAACTATTTATCTCTACATAATTTTACTAGTAAAGAGTTCCAAAGCTGCTTTCAGCTTGTATTTTTTTTTCCCTCTACAGACAAGTTTACCTAATTAATTCTGACTATAGAACTGCTGGATTCTTCTACTATGTATTGTGAATGTAATAAAGAACAGAGCAGAAAATGTGAGAACTTAAGTTTAATTCCAGATTTTTTATTTTGTTTATAGGTAGGTCATTGCCAAGATGTTATAGAGAAACTTTGATTAAAATAAAAAAATACATTACTGAAAGCAGGAAGACTAGGCACACAAATAAAGCTATTTGGCATGTCATAATCTTTTAAATGCCAGTTACCTGCTGTGTAAACCTGGGCTAAAAGTGATTTCTTTGCAACAGCATCCAATCCCACAGGAAATGTGCTAAGATTACAAAAATAATTTAAAAGTTTTTACAGTATTTACACATTATGATCAAGACAATAGCCAAGTACTTTGATGAAGACTTGATTTATGGTCTGTGAAGAGGAAGTGTCTGTCATTGAAACAATTTCCCTGCTTCATCTTTCAATCCTTCTTGGTTTTGTTTCTCAAGTTTTTGTTGTTGGTGTTTATTAACCTTCATCTGACAAGGTAGCTAGTTTCAGCCAGGTTGATCATCTTTGTCTTGGCATATTGCACAAGTTATTTCTGACCTCAGTCCTCAGAAAACACGGAAAAATACTATTTCCTAAGTTTTAGTGGAAGATTTGTGATAAACATTACTGTATTTACTGAGTGTTTTTAAAGCACCAAATTATGTTCCACTAATGACAGTTTAATGCTAAAGTTCAGCACATCTCACAGCTGGGCATTAGCTAATGAACACAAGATGGTCTATATATAATAGCTGTTTATCCTTTCAAGAAAAAAACCCAAATTTTATCCCAGAAAGCCTGGGTGAAGCTTTTAAACTAGACAGTTTTACAGACATGTTGTCATTCCTCAAATTAAGAATATTTCTCCACTGCCTGTCCATGCTCTAGGAGCTATGAATGGTGACTCAGTAAAGGACCACCTTCTGTGGCTGGTTTGTTAAAAGGCAGACACAGAGCAATACTCTGCCATGCATAAAACCAGGTCATTGAAATTTTGCACATGCTCTTAAAGTACATTTTAAAACAGGAGGAGTATTGTTCCTTGTGTCCTGAGTGAGTCTGTGTTTGTGTCATCATTGTCTTTTTCAGAATTCTAATTATCTTCTATTTTCATAATAATTTTTTACTTTCAGTGGAGAGGACACTGATCTTTTTGGTATACAATTATGGAATGCTAGGTAAGGTACAGGTTGCTGCACAGACCACCTTTTTCTGGTACAACGTTGGGCTGTTGAGGTCCTTACACTGGAATTGCTGCTGCTTCCCAAGATGCCTTGTTGGTATATTTTTTTAAGCAACAAGTAATTCATAGAGAATTTTTTGACGTTTGCTGAAATAGTTATCTGTGATGGTGTTAGAAGTTACGCTATGAGAAGCTTGTACATGCAATGACTAGGAAATAAGTCTGGGTGAAACAATACTGGATTCTCTGGTGAAAACTTGGACATTTATTTCCTGAAGATTTTAGTCACTATTTCTTCTGGTTTTATATCTGTGCTTTGAAAAGCTCTTCCTGAGCAGACAAGTGATCTGCTCAGTCAGCCCCAGCTTTAAACTCTGAGAGAAGTGACAGACAGGAGAGAAAACAGGACAACAGAACATGTATCTATCTTGCACAGCTGAGGAGTGCTTGTGATGTTTCTTCCTTTTTGTTGCCAGATCTTCAAACATCACCTGTCAAATAATTTAAGGGAATTCTTTCTGTACCTCCACGCGGCAGAATTCAATGAGGATGTGACAGGTGTTTTGAAGCTGCACCACAAGGCTCGTGGTTCACCTCTTGCTTTCCTGACTGAAAACATCATCTCTGCCTGTCGGGGTTTAGAAACAGCACTCTGCAATTTAGTTCCTCCCCCACCTTCCCAAGACTCTCCCGAACCAGATGCTCCTTGCCCCCTCCCCCCTCCTGCTCCAGGATGAGGTTGAAAATTAGAGGCACAAAAAAAGGTGAAAATGATGGGTTGAGATAAAAACAATTTACTGGAAACAGCAACAAGATACAAAATCAAACAGTAACAGCAGCAATGTTAATAAGAGAAGTATGCAAAAAGAGAGTGATTTACACGCAAAAAATGCTTGTTGTCCAACCCGACGTGGAGCGGCCCTGAGACAATGAGCAATGGTGGACGGACCCTCCATGCCCATGCTTTTCCTGACCTTCTCCGAAGTGAGAGTGCCTTCCTCCTGCCTCCGTTGGTATGGAATAACAACCCAGACATGCCCAAATGGCTCCACCCCCTCACAGCTACTGCCAAAAAATTAACTCTGTCCTGGCCGAAAACCAGAACACTGCCAAACAACTATCTGAGGTGGTGACTAATTTTCAGGCCCAGAACTGAAAAGCATGTTATGGCCTGTACATATTTTTTCCAGTTATTGTTTTCAAATATTCAGTGCTTCATTTTGCTGAAATGAATCATATGTTTACATCTCTATGTTCTGACCGAGATCTTACTAGTAGCACTATGCACCACATGTTAAACACAACATCTACAATTGGCATAGAAAGAAAATTCATTATATATGTTGAGGTTCATGAATCCATAATTTCTGTTCTACATATAACAAAGAAAGTGATCAATGCTGTCCAAAATGAAACCTAAAGTAATGCCAAAGAGCAAAAGGCAATGCCAGAATATGCTTCGATACCTTAAATCAGGAGTGTCTTAATATATCTTAGAAGTGATTTATGTCAACTCCCTCCTTGAAGAAATAACTGAGAATTGGAAGAAAGATCATTATTGATAGTTTATTGTTGACTGAGTGGCTTCTCTTGGCAGTACATGTCATGGATGCAAAACAAATTCCTCAGTGACTAATATCTTCTACCTCGCTTTTAAAGTTATCAAGTGGTTCTTACATGATTGTCTGCTGGAAGAACATTATGGGGTGAAGTTTTGACCCTTTTACTTTCCTTAGGTTCTTGTTCCTACTGAGAATTTTTATATAAATCAGACAAGTTGCTTACTTTTGTGTAAACTAGTAGAAGCTGGCACTTGATATTTTCACTTTTAAATAAGTCTTATGGTAAAGATGCTGCTTTAGTTGCATTTTAGAAACTCTCATCTTATGCATTCCAATATATATATGTACATATGTATCTACCTACCTCTCACCAATTATAACAGATAAATGAAAAGCTAACTGGGATTTTACTGTTTGTAGGACAAAGTAGAAAGTAGGGAGAACTGCAGTTTTGTGGGTTGTTTTTCCTGAAATGGAACCACTGTTTCACCTGAGGAGGAACCAGCTCTTTTGTTCCACCTCATACCCTCCTCACTATAATGCTGGCAGAAGTGTCTGTACAGTCATAGAGTGAACCAAATTCAGCAACTGAGCATGACCACAGGTAACCCCCAAACAAAATAAGTTAATTTTAACCTTGATCAATTCTCCATCCCGGCCCTTGCACAGCTGATGAATGCAAGCTGATACTCAGTAGCAGAGGTAAGCAATGAAAGAGAAAATGCTGTCAGAATTTCTTAATAGAAGATAAATTTCCGGGTAGAGAATCTTTCTTCATTGAGATTATAGCATTGTTTTCACTGCTGTTTCCCACAGTGTAGCACACGTTTTTAAAAAATAAAGAATCTATTTGGGGGGAGGATGTTTGGGTTCTTTTTGGTAAAAGTCTTTTTCCCATCTCTTAGCATATTTACAATTAAGAGCAATGGAGTTTCTGTCTTGGAAAAGAACTGCAATAGAAACAGTAGTAAAAGCTAGACATCCTACCTTGCTAACACCAGTTTAATTTCATCAAATATAGGCATACAGTAAGCTCCGGTGTGGTGTTTCACTGCAGATTCTCATGTTGCTGTCGTGGTACATTTCTCCAATGTAGATGAGGTTTGAGACTAAGCATAGCTGCTGATTCACATAGTATGATATCAGTAAGAATTTTAAAGTCAAATTTTGTGTGAAAGTAGAAACATAACCGTTAGAATTTAAATTCTTCTGGCAATGTTTTGAGCTCATTCCTACTCTATAAGCCAAGTAGCCTGCTGTTTGAAGGAAGTTTGCTAAGATTCTTAAGATAAAAATGGGATGTCTTGCTGTGCAGCTTAGGTACATAAAGTATGTTAAGCTAGCCTTGCAGCTGAAAAATGTTTTGTACCATCACTCTGCATCTTGTTTTATGTAACCCCAACAATATTAATGGGATAACATTTTAGATATATTTAAAAATAATTAATGTATCATTTCATGTTAGTGTTCATTGTTTTCTAGGTCTATATTTAGAAACAAGCCTTTACACCTCTTCTACTGGGGCCAGCAGGCATGAGAACACAAGAAAATTAGAAATGTTGAGTTGCATGTGTCCTGATTTCTCATGCAGGTATGATAATGCAAATTATAGAACCAGCTCTGTCTATAGGCATTCAAAAACACGTAGAGAGTTTCCTCTCTCTCTGACGACAATTTTTTCCCTTCCTTGTTTCTAACCTGTGGGCATAAACTCATTAGCAATAATAGAGTTGTTACCTTCAGTATTTTATTTTTCCTCCACAGGAATCTAAATATATTTTCTTCATCAAAGAAGGGATCATGAATGAGAATGACTGCTTTATAAAACAACACATTATGAAAGGAAAGGAAACAGTGTTTGAATGCCTAAGCTTTTTGCAGGCAAACCCAATTAGCAATAAAGGAGCTTTGACTTTATGGGAAAACTATGATGGTAACTCTATTAGAATGAAAACCAGACTATTTTCAGACTTTATCCCTTTAAAAATCTTATGGCCATTTGCTTTTTTTTTACTATTGAATTTCCCACCTATTCATCAAGAGACAGACACTTTACACATTAAATTATGCTTTTGTGTGTGTATATTCAATAGGTCTTTTCACTCCTGTAAATCCACTATTAGTCCTATTACAAAGTTTGCTTATGTCTTTTCTGTGTCAGGAAGCTTCTTTCTATTCAAGTCTGCATGAAGTAACAACATTTCCTAATTTCATACAGTCCTAGTATATCAGAGCAACCCACTGAGCAGTTGTTCAGCTGTGAATTAGCTGTATGAATCCGTTGGTCCTTCGCCCGTTGTACGTGCTTGGGCGCTCGGTGTGGGAGAAGTCCCAACTTTCCCATCACAGCAGTGCTGTGAGCTGCCCCCTCCCTCCTCTGCTCAGCTAATGGGCACAGGCCTAAAATGTCTTTGGTCATGATGAAGACTCGCTGTCTTAATTTTAAACCTGACATACCCAGTGTACGGTAATTCAGGCTTTGTCTATCTTATGTCCTGAGGTACAGGAGGGCGAGACTTTTTAGAGCTCTGAGTGGTTCTCCGTCTCCCCTCTGTCATCCCAGCAAGTAAGTGTCTCATGAATCATTTATGTATGACTTTTTTTTCCAGTTAAGATACGCTATGGCCACAAGAGCTTGGAAATGCATATATTTGAATATATTTAAAGGATTTAAAAATTAAATTGACATATACAAAGTCCCTTGAGAGGTCTGAGTGAGGTTCTCTCTCTGAGAGAGACTACAGTTTAATAAAAACACCAGGAGTCCATAATAGATTTTATGTCTGAAATATAAAGTTCCAAACTTGCAGTGCATCCCCAGAACGGCCATTTATCATCATTATTTCTAAGCAGGTAATGAGAAATTATTTGTAAACTCGATGTAATTGGACGCACACTACTGATTCATTCTTCTATTTTAAAGCTTTGGTGAGAAGTAGGCAGTAAAAAAAAAAAAAAGAAACTGAATGAGCTTTGAAGACTTAATTCTGTCACCCAGGATTTTTCAAATGGAGAAAAAAAGAATGAGCAGCCTATGCCTTTGCAAATTCAAAACATGTTGTTTTCCTCCAATTCATCACTTTGATATTCACTTTATATAGGGAAAGGGTATCTGACCAAAGTGAGCACCCCTTGTCCCACTATTAGTAGCTGCAGTTTTGGTTGTATTGAATGAAGTTTGTACAGTATAACCCTTTGCTGGCTTTGGAGCTCAGGCAGCAGCTGGATATTTGAACAATTATAAGGAGCAGGGTAAAGTTTACAGTCCACTCTAAAAGCATAGCCTTGAACCCTGTGCAGTATGTCAGGCTGACATGAGGCAGAGTATATGAATCACAAATACCTCTAAACCCTTCTGCAGAAGAATGCGGCTTTCAGGAGATGTTGTAGGAAGCAGGGGGGAAATACTGTCCTGAATTTAAATTTTGTGAAGACAAAGTAATTTTCGGTAGCTCTAGAAGGGCAGCGTGCTTTAGTAAGCTCTTGGAACTATTATAATAGAAATGCATTTTTAGAGACAGTGGTAGGTAATAGAATCTGTAGGGTAAACAAGGATAGGTGATAGCGCAGCATTCTGAGATTTCATGCTGCCACTCACTCCAGGGAAATAGAATTTACCTAAGTTCCAAGAATTTCAGAAATAGGCATGATCTAATGTAGAGAGCATTAAAAAAGAAAAAGCTCGAAGTTCTGTGCTGATTTATTTATTCTGCTAGCCAACACTTTCAGCTTATGGCTAAACTATTAATATTCCAAGAACAAGAGACCTTTTCTTGATAGCTGTTTCTGTAGCTCCTGCCTCATTGTGTCCTTCTTTGATAGTAAATGAGGATGGCTTTTGAAAGTGTCATAACTGCCACACTAGCTTAAACATGATAAAATAATAATAACGAATTCATTTTCAGGCAATTGGATAATTTAGGGAGTGCTGTGTGATGGTCAGGTATAATAGTAACACTTAGCATTTTTATAAGTCCTTTGTGCTTTGTAGCTATCAATCAGTCAATACAACATCTTTATGAGGTAGATGGGTAGACTGCAGTGCTCTTCTTTTACAACAACTAACATAAGACAAAAGGCAAACGACTGCCCAAGGCCATGCAATGAGAAAGTTGCAGAACTGAGATTAAAGCTGGGGGAAATATACCAACATTTACTTAATTGATGACATTTGTTCTGCATATATGGCCAATAAACTGGGAGGGATGCAAAGTCCCCTGTTAATACAGAGACGAAGTAGAGATTTTTTTTGTTTAATAGCAGACAATCTTCAGTGGAACTGTAAGTGCTTTATTTATATATTTTTTAAAGCTGCTTTCTGGAATGTTAACTTTACCAGCTCCGTGTAAAACAAAACAGACATAGAATGAATTGTGTCAAGATTGTGAACCATAGTAAGCATGTTAGTAAAGAATTAATCCAGGACCTTTAAGTACCTGAATCTATACAGTGAATTTTTGTCTGCTGCCTTATATGATGTATCTTTGAGATGATGTTTAATATGTATTTTTATTGACAAGATCAAAGCATTCTTCTGAAATTTTTAAAGGGCATTGTGACTTCATCCTCTGCCTTTTAGTGAAAAGAAGATGAAGCTGATAACAAAGCAGAGTACTTGATGGACAATCAGTGGTACAGGTAGTAACTTTTTGACCAGCCAGCTAATCTGCACCTGTAAGGTGCTGTGTATCTCTACATTTTTATCTTGCTGGTATAAGGCACATCTGACCCACAGAGCATTTCATAAATGAATGGAAAGACAAAAGTCATGTGAGTAAAGGTATCCATTTGTTATAAGGTATCTTAATATAATAATTTTATTAAATGGGTGCTTTTTTTCCAGATTAGTCCCACATACTTATGTGTTGTGTCTGAAATGTTTCTAGGATCTGAGTTAACTCATTTACAGCTATTTCAAGAATCTCCCTTGGACATGAGAGATCTTGACCTTTTGGGTCAGATTCTTAAATTGAAAATTAAAGATGCTAGCTGGAAGGGAGAGGTAATGTTTTGCAAAGGATCTCCTGATAGAAAAGCAACTTGACTGTGTCCCAGGCAATGACTTCAAGCATCTGTTGAATTCAAAGCACTTTACTAGCCTACTATGCATAAATGTCTCTCCTAATTGTGCTGTTTTTCCTGCTTTATCTTGCTCAGTCCTGTTGTACCCTGTTATGATCTGTAGTGAAAACATGCCCTTACTTTCCCTCACTGAAAATATTTCAGTCAGATAACTTTGAAAGTGTCACTAACTGGTTTACTGCATAAAGAGTACATGCACATGTCATGGCACCTGTACTTTATGTAAAATACAAACAGCAATAGCTATAAACCATTGGAAGCAACAGTTTTGACATCTTGCACCGTGATCCCGTAAGTCCTTGTAAGGGCAGGAGCTGGGGAGGTAAACATCTAGGTCCTGTATGCACAATTTGTATGGGGCATTCCCTGAGATTTAGGGAAGAAATGCTGTTACTACTCTATTGTTACTATTACATATATGAGTCTGTGGAATGGGATGCAATCCACCCAAAGGAACTGAGTGAGCTGGCAGAAGTGCTCACTGGGCCCCTTTCCATCATCTACCAGCAGCTCTGGATAACTGGAGAGGTTCCAGTTAGGACTTGTGGGGCTGAGAGTAAAACATGTGATGTGCATCACAAGAAGGCTGGAAGAATTATTTAGGGATCTGCAGGACTGTCGGTCTGATCTCAGTGCCAGGGAAGGTCATGGAGCAGATCCCCTTGAGTGCCATCACATGGCACGTGCAGGACAACCAGGGGATGAGGCCCAGCCAGTACAGGTTTGTGAAAGTCAGGTCCTGCTTGACTCACCTGATCTCTTATGACAAGCTAACATGCTTGGTGGATGAGGGAAAGGCTCTGAATGTGTCTAACTGGACTTTAGTAAAGCCTTTGACACCATTTCCCACAGCATCTCCTGGGAAAACTGGCTGCTCATGGCAGTTTGGACATTAGGAAAAATTTTTTCACCAAAAGATTTACCCACCATTGGAACAGGCTGCCCAGGGAAGTGGTTGAATCATCATCCCTGGGGCTATTTAAAAAACATGTAGATGTGACATTTAGGGGCATGGTTTTACAGTGAACTTGGCAGCCTTGGGTTGATGGTTGGACTTGATGATCTTAAAGGTCTTTTCCAACCTGAATGATTTTATGATTCTATGATTCTATTTCATGAATTCCTACAAAACAGAGTGGTAAGTTGGACATGGAACTCTGGTCTTTGTCCTTTCACAGAAGAAAAGAAGAAATAGGATTCATTCTACTTCAGTTTAATATTTGATTCAGGCGCTTATACACAGCTGACATTCCCTGGGGTTTCCCACCTGACCTCCAGCTGCCATATAGCATGAAAATAAATAAATGAACTCTGTTCTAAGAATCAGCCATGCAAATGTCTGCAAGCTGAGTTGATCACTATAAGGGTCTCTTCAATGCAAAAAGAAGAGTTGTGAGATAAGATTTGCCTGACCTATTTCAAAAGTCTACCTTAGGATAAGACGAATGGCACCCTGGAGTCTACCAAGCATTAGCTCATTCTCCATCGACTGAAGTGGGCCGGGAAGGCTGGCTCTGGTGTGTTTGCACTAGAGACATGTTCTTACTCATAGGAATCTCCTTGAGTGTGACTGAGCACAGAGCAGCCTGGGGCAGTTTGGGGTACCCGGTCCACCACTTTCTTATTGGTTTCTTGGGATGCCACTTTGCATTATGTTGAATTAAATTGCAGAAGCCCTTCTGTGTGCAGGCCAGTGTGCAAGGGGGAGGCTTGCCACAAGATTCCCCAGGTGCAACATATTCAGCAGCTCTGCAAGAAATTTTAATTCCTTTTTTGGCCGTTGTGGAACTAAAGGAAATTTAAGCATAGAATTCAGAATGCAGGTACTTCTCCTGCGTAAACTTGGCAAGAACTTAGTTCAGCTGCTGTTTTCAGGTAGAAATTATCCATCTATACTGCTGATTAATATGGCTGCTGACTTAACCAATATTAACAGGCCTCGCTGAAGAGATATTATTGCATTAGAAGTGATTAAAGATACATTCCAAGCAGCAATAATTCTCAGAACCATACTTGTTACTGAAATGTTGACAACATTGATATCAGGATTTTAATATCCTGCTTGATAATTAAACTTCTGCCTGGCACAGATTCCCTCTGGGTCTGCTGTATGGGATCCAGATATTACTTCTGAGTTACTGACAAGAATTATATTCATGTACTGGTCAGTGAAAGATTGCCATTAGTGCTTTCTTCTTGATAATGTTTCACAAAGATGAGCCTAAAGTAACAAAAAGCAGCTGCCAGCTGAGGAGAAAAATTCAGGTTCACTAGTCTTTGCATCTTCCAGCTTGTCTTCAGTTTCAGGGTAAGATGCTTTAGGGTACTCTGTGCTTCCAGATTTTCATTTAACATTGTGGGGGACGGGGTGGGGAGGGAGATAGTCTAAGGAAAACAAAGAAGCTTTATAAAAGAGAACAACATCAAAGAATGATAAACTCCTTGCAGATGTCAGTGTAGTACGGCACATTTTACATGAATTATTGGTGTTGTAGACTCTTCTTCTGGAGTGTAGAGAAGAATGGGCTCTGCTTCAGTTCACTGCTTAATTCTTCATTTTCTCTAAAATAAATGAAATAAAAGACAGCTTATTAAAGAGGAGGCATTTTTTTGTATGTTTGGAGGCTGCCATAAAATGATAACTTCTCTTTTACTGGTTTTCTAATACCTGATATTTTTTCAGACTTTTTAATTAAACTATCTTTAGTGTGGCTTTGTAGGGGAAGAAGGGTTGTAGTAGCACACTGCATGTGTTTGCATAGCTTTCCAAATCTTCTGGATAAGTTTGTTGACAAATATCCATCCAATGAAACAAAAGGGGAAATTCTCTGAAAAAACATAATTTTAGAGAAAGTACACAGCCAAGCTGAAAAGAAAGGCCCTGCAATATCCTAATTGAAAGAAAACTGCAGAGAAAATTCACAGACCAGGGAATCCATATGCAACAGAGAAAGTAGTGGCTATACTGCTTTTTGAAAACACATAATTTGTTGCTCACACTTTGTTAGATATCAAAGATGGAATTCATATAAGATAGCGCTAAACATCTACAATGTGGACAGCTATACCTGAACCGTTCCCACTGGAGTTCCTTTACAATCAGTAAATACACAAATAATGAATAGCTTTTCTTCAGGATAAGAAAAAGGATTTTTAATAAGTGTCTCATCAAGAGTTTCTAGGAAGCTGATGCCCTCAATAATCAAACTGAAAGGACATACATACGGCACAGGCAGTGTCACATCTGTCAGGGATATCTCATATATTCTAAAGCATGTCATGTGGCACTAAATACCTATGCTTGAGCGTCTGAGTTGAGCCCTACCAGTCCTAAACTTAGTCAGTGCCTCCTGGGATTATATGCATCCTTTTATGCCATTTTTTCAATGCTATGACTGAGTACAAAATGCTACCCCTAAGTTGCTTTACTTCATGTGCTTCTGGGTGCTACCCAAAGTATCTTACCTGAGTATTTCCCTTGCCTCTTATGCCAAGTCCAGCCCTTCTTTCGGCAGCAGCAAAGGTCAAACTCAGTTATATAAAACTTCTAAAACATACTAACTCAAGTTCTATTCAGAATCCTTTTGAAGCACAAAGAATGAGATGTTGAATAACTATCTCTAACAGACAGAACTTTACTGGAGAAAGGAGAAGAAATCATCTATACTTATGGGAATCTGAATGGCTGATGACAGGTAAGATGACCAGAGTCTTTGCCCTTTTCCCTTACTTTGCTGGACAGCTGTGCTGTTTGGTGTGCTCAGCACCAACTGTATTCACCCTTAGTTGTGCTGCCTAACGTTGTTCCTCACCAGCTTCTCCTTCCTCGTTCACTGTTCCATTCTGTCTCAATTTTCTGTGTCTGAATGTTCTGTTTTTTCTCAAACTTCAGTCCACACCCAGAAATGAGACAAGATACCTAATTCCCATTGATTTCCAATTGGTTTCAATGCAAGTTGGACACAGACAGAAATTAGATTCCCAAGTACCTGCCGTGAATGTAGACCTTCCATTCTATTCTCAAAAGACCAAGTTGAGGAGAATGGAAAATGGAAAAGAATAATAAGGGGTTTTTTGCAACATGAACTTATTTTCTTAGATGTTTTCCAGGTTATTTTGAAATGTATTTTCAGGCATTTAAGTCTCCGCATAAGAAAATGTAATTTTAAGAGGCTAGTGCAAATTCTATTATTCCAGTCATAGATGGGAGAGACAGTATAAAAAGAACCTCATAATTTAAATTTTACTGTCCGGTTCCTGGGGATTTAGGAGTGGCTGGGTTTAATCTTTATATGGGAGGTTCTAATGTTCTTTATGTAGATGTTACGGGTAATTTATAAAGATAATTATTTTTAATTGATTGCTAGATTGGGGCTTTATAGAACAGTTTTGCCATTATTGTTCAGAGTGACATTGCATAATTGTGTAATTTTGAATTCAGAAGGACAAAGTCTTGTTTTTCTTTTGATAACAGCATATTTAACAGGTTTTTTTTTAGGCTATTAATTTTTCCACAGAAATGCTTTATAATTTTATCTAGTAGTTTTTATGTCAAGCTGAAAATGAATGACTAAATCTTGAAAGGGGTGAAGGAGAATGTTCATAATTGTGCAAATACAACTTTGCAACGAAAGGAGCAGATTTTGCTCTCTAGCGGGATCTGACAAGAGTTTATGTTGCAGAGGTGTGGAAGATTGTGTAGATAAATGATGATGATATACACCCTTCAATATTTAAGTCTGCAGCTCATCCATTTTAACAGGACTCTTTGGATAGAGGACTCTTTTCAGACCTTTGTTTAGAGTTCAGAAAGTTGAACATCTGATTGAGCCAAGGTGTCCGACTGAGCTCCAGACCGGCCACTTTTCTGTGACTGACAGCACACCAAAACCAGGTGGCAATTGCCACATCCAGCTGCCTTTGATGTCTCAGGTCTATTAACTTTGTACTGTTTATACATTCACAGAGCAGGAGTTTGCTTCATCATGAGTCTGATAACAGGTCTGAACTCTTGCTTCTTGGTCTGTAATAAAAACAATTAAATTGCATTGTCACAATATCTTCTTGCTTTGGGGTTAGTGTGTAACTATATGCGTATTCTGTGTATGCAAAATTATCCATGTACACATTTATAATTCTATGTATCATGGTCTTGCTTGAAAAGACCATATGTCATGATGTAGGAAGCCTGGAAGGTTTTGTGTTTTCTATGTCATCATAAAATTAAAACAATATTGTGGTCAATGAGGATGGATTTTAATATTTAAGTTGTTAATATAAATGAATGTATATCATTGCAAAAAGTTCAATGGCCACTCACAAGAAGGACAAATCCAGTCTTTTGAGGAAGACTGACAGAAATAGTTCATCTAGGGAAGAGTTAGTGAACTCAGTTTAAAGCTGTCAATGTGTAAGATCCTCTGAATGGACTTTATTAAATATTTTGACAGGATTCAAAGTCGGGATTAACACTTCCACTTTTTTGCAAAAAGAAAGAAGATAATCAGATATCTTGGGCTGCTCTGGCAGCTTTGCACTGTGTCAGCACCACAAAGCAATAACAAAGCTTGTTTAACAGACCTTAAACCTGGTTTACAGCTGCTTTGCATCACTGGAGTGGTAGAAAGCAGCCAGCATCCACTGGTGAATCTGGCTCTACATGCTTAGTAGTGTGCTGCTAGTGCTGGTAGCAGCAAGACGTTTGTGAATGACCCCAGCGTGAACTGCATGAGTGATGTTTGGTAATGATAGGGTTGCACTGCTGGCACAGCAGCCAGAGAAGTATCAAAAGGCAGAGAAAACCTTTTCTGGTGCTAAAGCTAAATTGACTTACAGTGAAAACTCAAGTAATTTTTTCTCCTAATGTTTCTTATATCCTGTCCAGTGTTTCTCTGCTTCACAGAGCCCTTTTCTAGGAATCCCTTTGGATCAACATTCTCTTGAGACAGAGCATTTTTCAATAAAAAGAGAAATGCTCTGTCTCAAGTGCCTCTGCCTTCTTTTCATGGCTTCACTGGTTTGAAGTGCCTGACACAGCATCACTGTGTGCATCAGCCCTTATCAAAGTGCTGTTATGTTCTTCTGTGGCATTTTCCTGACCTGAAATCACAGCCATGCCAAAGCTGTGTGTGACCTGGAGGCAAACCTGTGGATGTGACTTGTGACAAGGACAGGTCACCTTGTATGCCTTCCCTGGAGATTTTTTTCTGAAAGTATTTGGTTCGTAATATAAACCTATGGGGTCTGTGTTTTTGAATTTTTGTGCAGTGCATGTGTCCTCCTTACAGGCGGGGTTGTAGATAAAACCTTTACATTCATGATGCATGCATGCATTTTTTAAACAGCTTTGTTAAATTTAAAATGGTTAAACATTAAATAATGGCTTCAATGGGCTTACCCTGGGTGGAGGGTACTAGCAGTTGGAGGCTGCGCCCCAGGCTGGAGGCTTTGAAAATCTCTTGCAGGGATGTCCTATCCAAGAAAGTGCATTGGTTTGTTTACAGACCAGATGAATTGCAATGAATTTAACATCCACAAATGCTGTCAACCTTTGGCTATTTGCATGCTCAGTAATGAGGCAGCTAAAAAGTTACTTTGAGAACAAAGTAAGTCTCTGAGTTCTAAGAAATCCGCTTTTGGCTGAGCAGTGACTGCTTCAACTAAAATGAACTAAAATGGAGAGAGGAGGCACTGGAAAACTACCTGCGACCTTGTTTCTCATTCTCTGAAGGTCCCATTCATCAAAGTGCATGGCATCTTGCTGGCCTCCTTGCTAAGCTGGGGCAACCAGGAAATGACAGTGTTTAAAATTGCCTTTTCTCACCTCCAGCTCCTCAAGAAACAGCCCTTCTTTTCGAGCAAAGAGCTATCCACTGCAAATACTGAATGAGCACATTCGTCACAGTGAGCCATTTGTCAGCTCCAGTTGGGATTACTGTATAATGCTCTTCCTGCTGGTACACAATATGGCTTAGGCTACCACATGCTCCAGTTCCCATAGTGATTGGGGGACTCCTGGTGACTGTTTAGTGCCCTGGTTCACTCTTCAGGTCTATCAGTGCAACAAACCTCCATTATTTTAAAAGGTTTTTCCAGTTTGATTTTTTAACTGTCATAATTACCATGACCAAGAAATAAGGGCAAGGTTTATGAGTACCTGGATCAAAATTTTCTCTGCTGGAAAAAAATAACATTAGCTATTAAACCAAATTTTAGAACAGAATAAGTGAATTAAGCATCCTACTGTTCCCATTATGTGGCCACATAATGTTCTTTTCTCTGACATGATGAGAATGATGTTCTCAACCTCTCAGCATCGGCAGCTCTTTTTATCACAAATCCTCTCAAACAAGAGAAAAGAAAATATGGCAAGGAGAAAAAAATAGCCAACACAAAAAACAACGTACAAGGATACTCTTAACAGGATTATGACAATGGAAACAGAAAAAATGTTGAATAGCGCACAAAGTCACTTGGATATCTTAGACATAGATGGAGAGTGCAAGGTAATTAGACACAGTGATGATGGGTAGCATACAGTGCAATAGGTTAATAATTCTGGTATCTCTTTTGTAACTTCCCTGCAATGCTCTCTCCTGACTGATCTTTGTGTGGGTATACACACATGTAAGAAAGAAAGAGAACAGAGTAAAGTGAGCGGCCAAATCTCTCACGTTAAAACAAGTTTGCTGACAAGGCAAAGAAATGTGTGAAAAGCCCTGCAGCAAATATTCAGTATGCTCGGTTTTCCACCAGAGGACAGCTGGTACACAGATGGCCTGGTATCAGAGGAGTACAAAGCTGATTTAAGCCACGCATGTTTCCCCTTGTGAGTCGGCATGTGCACGTTGTAGCTGTAAGCAAAGTTTTCTCCTGCCATCCCAGCCCAAATGGGTGGGATAAGGCAGGTTGTGAGGAAAGGTTTGGATTGCTGCCTAACCACATTTTTGACCTTCGTGGTTAATTATATCAGGTTTTTGGAACACACTATCATCTTGGAAAGCTGGCTTGGGCTATCAGCATTTCAGAAGAGCTTTGTCTTCTGCAATGCAGTGTTTTCTGAAACAGGTTGGAATGCAAATGATTTTGCTTACTATATATGTTTTCTAAAACTGCAAAATGAGTATTTCAGATGAAGAGCCCTAGCTGAATAAAGCTGAGACCAGTCTGATTCTTCAAACATTCTTCCAAAAGAAAAGGACTCTGTTTATTTTCCTTGTCCATAAATGTTGCACAGGAGTCTTTGCATACTGAGATTCTCTGTAGAGACCACTAACTCTGAGAAACTGCAATGAGAGGGAGCAGATTTCCACATACTATGTATGTGCAAAAGATGGATAAGGCAAAACAGTCTTAGGTTTTCTTGTGGGGGCACAATGACAATGATATAGTAAAATTTGTAGGACAGCATGTCCTGTCCATTTCTAAAGTTACCTGAAAATGAATGGCCTGCCTGGTTGGTTGTGCTTTCTTGTTATCATCCTCGCATATTTCGGAAGTTTATCCTTTTTTAATGAATAGATGCAATCGAGGGTGGAAGGATGGATGGTAAGTAGTCAAAAGGGTGCCTCTGAGCAGGGATCATTAACTCCATGTGGTAACAGGCTTTCATACCCGTGAGTTAAAAGGCTCGTGAGTTTTACAGGGGATAGTGATGGCCAGTGATGCAATCTTGATTGCCATCATAAAATGCCATGCTCTGTGTTTCTGGTTTTGTTTATATGTTGCTTTCTACTGGCCTCTGTATTCCAAGAAATATGTAGAGATAATCCCAACCAAGTAACAAAAAGCTGAAGCGTCATTTTCCATGTACTCAAAAAAAATTGAATGCAATGGCACTTGCTGTGGGTAACAGCTGATTTTTATCAAATAATCATGTATTATTGAACAGTGTGTTGCTGACATACACAAGGAGCCCTAAAAAAATTGCAACTTTCATCTGAAATTCATATTTTTTTCTGAAATGCTGCTGTGGAAAACAGATTATCTAGGATGTGTTTCAGAGATTTATTATCGAAGCCAAAAAAGAATAATTTTTCACATTGTTGTTTGTTTACTTGTTAATTTTTTCCCAAATATTTGTGATTTGTGCATTCAAAAGAGAGGAAAAGTGTCTCTCTCTCTGATCTTAATTCTTTGTTTATAGTGAGTCAGGCACCACCCTGGAGAGTAACAATTGTTTGGATGAAAAATTTGTGTAGAATGCACATCAGCTGTATAATTAATTCAGTGCATCTCTCCCAGTTAATGAAAATATTAATAATTTCATAATTATGTTCCTGTCTTTCTTTTTAAAGCATTCAAGGATTTTTCTCATATTATTCCTAGCAGCCAAAGCATACTGGAAGCACAATTTGCTTTACAAGTGTCACTAAGTGAGTGAACTGGAGCCGACTTTGGAGTGATTTGTATCAACTACTTTGTGCTTTGATCAGCCTTTTTGGTCAATTTCTCTTTAAGGTACCTCTAAGGTCATAAACCACTTGATATTTAAACAGTTAAGGATACATTTGCATGTATTTTTATGACAATTCTGTCTGAAATTATGGTAAATAGATTTTCCAATGTACGCAGAAATAATATTTCATACAAACAGAGCCCTAGTCATACCTCAAGTAATGTAGCTATGTAATACTGTTTTGAATAATGTATCTCTAGTACAAGTATAGTTTTTACAGTGCATAGTACAACAGGAGTCTCTTAGCTGATTAGAGTAGCTGTGGTGATTGAAACATACAGAAGTGAAAATGGAGCAGCTATCCTTCTTACCTTGTAAAAAATTTAACCAAAAAGAAAATCATCTGTCAGACTGCAGATAGAGAAGATGTGGCTATATATTGCCAAGATCACAGCAAGCTTTGTTACCCTGCTTCCTGGAATAAATTTGTAAATGAGGTAGTTTATATCTTCATTTTGTGCCCCTAGAATTTTAAAAGAATCTGCAGTTTTTAATTTATAGTTCACCTTCCCTTACTGAAGACAGAAGCCTTTTTTTTACTTTTATTATCTGCTTCTAAAACTATAAATTCATCTATGGATAAGAGCTATCAGAAATATTCCTATCGCTGATTAATTTAGTCACATTCAGCCAAAATTTTGCCAATAAAAAGAAGAGTGTGGATATGAGGTTACTTTAAAGCAACATTGAGGAAACAACTGTTAAACTTGAATTATAGTAAGTGTTTGAATATTCCAAGTGGAATCACTCTTGCCCGTGTTTAGATGTCTACAGTAGAAATGTGTGTTTGTTCCTAGTGGTCAGTGAAGAGCAAGGAACATTTCTGTTTCAACGGATCTGGTTTAGATTTCTTAGGGTCTTGCCTTGCAATGAATTTCAATCCAAATATTGTTTCGCACTGACATGAAAAGGAGTCTGATCTGCAGGTTTGGAAGTGAATGAATGCCAGACAGTTACATTGGATACATTTGCATTTGGGGGCAGAAGTCCCACTCTGCCTCACACGCTTTACTTCCATTTCAAATTCCCATCCTGTTACATACTTCCCTGTTATATTGCACAAACTATGACTTCTAAGTAGTGGGAATACTTGTCATGTTTTAGGTAAAGCTGAACATGTAGCTAAAATACCAGTGTTGATTGTCCAGAGTGGTGTACAGCCTTTTAAAAAATATTGTCATTGAAAAGATATTTTCTCAAAGGAATTATTTCAAAAATATAGCTATATGTGTAAAATTGGCATTTAAACATTTGGGAAGCAAAATGTAAGGCTTTGGTTGTTTATACCCATGGGCCATTAACCTTAGAATCAATAACACTGATTTCTCACAGGGTCTGCAAAACAAACTCAGCCTGTAGACTGCAACATAATAACTGATTTCCGAAGAGTGGAAGATGTGGGCATTTTTATGTAGAATATTCCCTTATCTGTGACATCATTTAAGATATTCATATTAGCTTCATTAAGCTCAGCAGACAGTGTTGACGGCAGCAATTTAATGAGCCAATGAGTATTTAATTGTGGTTTACTGTCAAAGCATGTGTGATGAAGTCCACACAAATTAATGGCCATGTACAATCTCTGAATCAGTGCAGTACAGAATATCTGTACAATCAGAATAATAAGGACTAATGTCAAAGCTTCTGTAAGGGAAAATATGGCAAAACCTGACTTCATTTTAGCTGAGTCTGGAAGTAAAATTTATTGTGCATTCCCTCTCTCATAAACAACACATTCTTTTAATCTCTCTACTACATTTCAAAATGAAATGTTCAGGAAAAAAGTTATGTAGATGCATCACTGAATGTTATCAGATTTTGATAACACTGACTCCTATGGAAACTATTCCTACATTGTTGTAACGTGTCTGGTATGTAAAAGCATTGAGCTGTCTTTAGTCAAGAAGAAACATATTATTCTTGGAGAAGTAATCCTTAAAGTTTTGCTTTCTCAGGAAAATGGCAAAATTTCTGTCCAAGTAATTAGAAGAGCTGTTTAATTTTTTATACTTTCCTACTTGTAATACATAGAGTTTCCTCAGCAGAAAAAAAGAGGGGTGTGCCAGGTAAGTATGACAAATGAAGCACATATGGAATAAAAAGCAGAAAAGCAGAATCAAAATGTTAAAAAATCTGTCTAGAAAATGAAGTGACAAAATAAATATTTCATCAAATATGAGAAAACAAGTAACAAATATGAGCAAGCTGGAAAAAAAGGTTGAGTGAAAAATTACATGTCATGAAAATTTATTGACCAAGGTAAAATCTGAGATGATGTGAGAAACAAGTTCGTAAGTGGCTAAGCCACAGGTTTACAGCACTAACCAGTCTGCAGATTTCTAGTTCATGTTCTTGAATGTGAAACTGATGTCCAATTTCATGTTAAATTATTCCAAGTTGTTTCATTAATTGAGATGTTGCTCTGATAATTCTTCCATCATTCAACTTGAATATACAGATCTTCCCAGAATGGTAATTTACTTGATTAAATTGCAGATAATACCAGAAAAAAAAGGCTATTAAGTAACTGTTTATTAAATGACATCTTGAGCTGACAAGAATAAATCTGATTGTGCATGTTTTTCTTAAACCCGATTGTCTGTATTGTGTCACTAATGAATTCTGGTTTTGAAACTGGTTTCTATATCAGGCAATAAATAATGAATATTAAATCCTCTTTTAAAGAGAAGCCAATTTACCTTCTTGATTTTAATTCAGTGATTTAATTGTTCAAGATTTAAGTGTTTAATTGTTCAAGATTTAATTGTTAGAAGAATTTGGATTCATGTAGAAAAGTTCAGAAAATGCAGGATAGAGAAGTGGACTTCTGCAACACAATTATGTTGCTCAAACATAGCCAAGTCTTACTGACCTCTTTTATTTTTTCAGTGCCTGTATACCATAGAATAACAGAATGATTGTGTTGTAAGAATCTCCTCATGGACTTGAAGTTCAATCATGTCTCAAAGCAGGGCTCACTTTAAATCCAGATCAGGATGCTTAGGGCCAGTGCGGGAGGGGTTTGAAAATCTCCAGGGGTGCCTGTTCCACAGCCTGTCTGACCATTGTATTCCAGAGGCTTAGCCATTCCCATGTTAAAGAATATTTTCCTGTGTGTAATCAGAATTTCCTGTGTTGCAGCTTCTAACCATTGCCTCTTGTCCTTCAGGTGTGCACCGCAGTAGAACTCTATGTGTCTTCTCTGTAACACTCTTTCATGTTGTAAATGACTGCAACTGGATTTCTCTTTCAGCCTTCTCTTCACAAGGCTTAACTAAACCTGATTTTATAAAATGTTCTAGAAATTTTGATCTACAGGACATTAAATGGAATTCAGTTTTATAGGAAGTACCCTCCGAAAATCTGCAATGACTATCCAAGCCCATGGGAACGTAGACATGCAGGAGACACCCTCTTCTGACACCAGCCCTGTGCATCTACATTTGCCTATGACACAGGTGGCTCTGACCCAGGAATCTTCCTATGGACAGGTCTACAGTGACCAGGCTGTAGGCTGTAGAGTCATAGGGTCACCCTCTTGTGTGGAAACTATGGTGCTGGCATAAAGGAATCAAGCTGCATATTTTGGATTAAACAGCTCCAGGAAATGGTGACAGGTGTTGAAAGACCGTGTTTATTCTTGTATCCCCTAAATGGGCAACTGTGTGTCTTTGACTTCCTGTTTCCCCAAACAGTTCTCCTACCTAATTTGGGAGATAGTGCAGGCCAGGGACCTTTATCAGCTGTCAGTTTGCCTGTGGTCATCTCATTTTTGAAGTTAGAAAAGTTTAGAGGTATGGATGTGTGTTGTTCTATGCCACAGGACCTGAGGGCCAGGCAACGGCCATGAACATATCTAGTTTACTTACATACTGCCTTAGAGAAAGATGGCGTGCATGAGAAGAAGCATGATTCAGTCCTGGGGCTCACTGTCAGGATTGTCCTGAACTCTTCTTTCTCTTCTCACTGGTTCCTGCATTTCACATTAAATGGTTGGTTGTTAAGCTGTAGAAGCTGTGACCACATGTGGCTGTGCTAGTCCGGGCTAAATGCCATGAACTCTGGGTTAGAGAGTCAAACACTTGCTATGGCCATTGCTTCCTCTGTCTCTGATTCTGTAAAGTTTCATTTTCAGCTCATCCCCAATAGGACCATTCTATGCTCCCATTCATAAATGCTTAGAACTGACAGTTTGAGTGTTTTCCTGGTAAGTGATAATTGCCTTATCTCTTTAGGCAGAGACACTTCTTGGACCCTTGCTTCCCCACTGCCAAGGTGAGCACAGGAGCAAGTAGGAGTTTATATGAAAGCATAAAAGTGGTGTATCCTTCTCCATGGCATTTTAAAGGAAAGTAGAGGACAATACTCTTGGTGGAGAAGGTGGGCTGAAAATACCAGCTAGATCACTTTTCAAAGGGACTTAAATAGGGAGATGACTGTCACCTGAACCAAAGCAGGTGCAGACAATGAAGTTATCTGCTGCTCAGCTCTACAGGCTTGCTGGTCTGCACAAGTGTACAAGTCCAGGGAGATGACTGGGGGTCTGTTTTTTCAGCTAAATATGGAGTTGTTTTCTGTTTGGGCACAGACACTTATGCAGGCATGTCTCTGGCTCTCTATTCTTAATTACTTCCCCAACTCACTCCTGCCAAAAAAAGAGCACACATGTAGCTTCTGTGTCCAGGATGGCCTGGTGTCTGGCTGGTGCATGACACAGCCTGCAGTGTCTAATGTTGTGGCTGGAGGACTGTGTGACAGTGCTGTAAGCCATGAAGCTAGCCAGGATTTGAAATGTTAGGTTCTTAAAAAGTAAGGTGTGGGTAGTTCTACATCTATATCTAATAACCAACAAAATCTATTTGATTTAAAATCATATCCTTAGGCCCTTGCAAATGGAAATGGTTGCCTAACACTTTTTAGCATTTTACCTTTGAAAATCTTGGCCGAAGTCTCAAATACATGTGAAAGAACAAACTGAGCCTTCCAAACATGGCAATCAGCCATCACCAGTTGCTGAGAGCCCAAGCGACAAAAGCGGTGCCAAGTCCTGCGCTGTGGAACCGTTCAGCTCAGTAGCAGTCATCACCTGCAGCTGCTTGTCAACTTGTTGAATCTAACGCGATAATGAGAAGTGCATTGGTCTTGACATTAAATACTTGTGCAGGCATCCAGAGGGAGGATGTTTAGGAAGCTTTGGGATCAGAGATGAGGGATGGAAGCTTGTGTTCTTTGTACTCATGGCAAACTTCAGTGTAATGTAAGGAATGGACAAGGTAACGATTGGATAACAGAAGATAATGAGTCTATTTGGTATTACTGAGCTGTACAGGCTAAGAAAATTAACATTTTCTTTTGAGAGAGAGATGTGGCTTCAAAAGACAGTTGAAAAGTATCACTCTTTGGCATGCAGGCCAAGTTGTGCTGTTGAGACAGAAGTTTTTGTAATCCAGATCTAGCATTCTTCCCCTAGGAATATGTGAAGTGTGAGAGTACCCGTGTGAGTCCTTTTGATTTAAACCACCATCCAATCAACTAAGATGAAACGATAGAAAAATGTTGATGCAAGGTACCCAATTTAGTTGATTTTTCTCCAACAGAACACTTTTTTCCTGAATTTTGCATTTCTTGAAGTCACACTGCTGTGTAGTTAAATTTTCTTTGTGAATGAATTAAATAACTTTGGTAAATTGTTTCAATGAAGAGTGATCACAATGAAAATTACACTTTTGGGCAGAAAGCTCTGATTTGTTATAGAATGATTAAAGTGTAGCATCAAATCTTCATTTATAAATGCATGTATTAACACTTCTGTGTCTGGTTCAAAATGGAACTGAAAAATATAATAATTTTCTGAGTTTCATTTTTAATGTTATTACAGTCAAGCAAAATCAGCTGGTACTGCACTATTTCTGCTTTTCAGGATGGTGAAAATCTTTGGAAATGTTTGTTGAGAGATTTCCAAAGATCATGCCACAAAGAGCAAGAAATCTTACAAGATTTACTAACAAGATTTTGAACATAGATATTATGGACTGGATTCACTCTCATCCACACAATATTGCATACATAAGTAGAATTAACACACATCTCTGAACACAATCCTATGTGGCTGATAACTACTTCTAATAAAATTTCTAACAGAGAGATTTTTGACACTGACATTCTCAAAGTTTTCATAATACTGTCTCACTAGTCACCCATATACACATCCTTTTAGTCTCTTTATTGTGCACCTAATAGCTTTATTTTTCAGATCTTCTATTTCTTTTTCCAAAAGCCACAGCTGTAGCCTGTTAACAACATCTTGGAAAGACATGGTTACTAGACACTGTTTAGTCTGTCTATTCTATCATAGTACTCAATTTAATTGCTTTGGGTTTATATTAAATAATTTAGCAAGAATTAAAATTATTTAAGATTTTGTGCATTTTATGGATATTCTGTAAATTCAAAAAACTATTATAGATACTGCATATGCTGTAGATACTAGATTTTAGATTTTGTGTAGCTAGATTATTAGTACCAATAACATAATTTTTACTATATTTTTTTTCTGAAGGTGTTCCTAATATGCTGTTAGTTTGCAAGCAGAATAAGAAATGCAGCAGTTTCACCTACAGCCCTTGAAAATCTCTTGGTCTCACGAAGTTGCTAACAGGCTGGAATCCTAATTGGTAGAAGAAAAAAAGCATGTTTGATATTTGGTGTGAGAGAGAATCCAAAGCTAACAGGTAATTTATTGGCTTCTGTTCACATAGGTTGATACTCTGGCATTTCTGAATTGCTTGGGATTTAAACAAATCTCCACATGCAAACTAAAATTCCATTGGATCTATAAAGTTGTTTTTAAAATGTGCTTTCGGGTCCTTGAAGCTTTTGATCTGCACTCGTGAAATTTGAGCCAACTTTGACATGTGGCTTCCAAACTCACGGGTGAACATGAGCTTACATTCTGGAACCTGATAGTAGAGCTGCAGCACTATGAAAACTTGATTAGGACTATTTCACAGCAGGTAAAGTTAAGCATGACTTGAGGTCAAGGTGCACTGCACTTGATTTCATCCAGAAATTCTTCTAAGTTTTTTTTTTTAAATTTTTCTGTTTAGGGGAGAGCACTAAATCATTAGACTAAATGGGTTGTCTCAAAAATAACCAAACTTATCAACTGTCTGAAACAGGAGTTGAATAGTCAGTGTTTGGTCTGCTCCAGGCTGGGACTGGATAATGCTTTTGTTCATATGCACTGATGGCTACCAATAGACAAGGAAGAAAAAAATTACATCACAGGAAAATAAAAAGGAGATTTGAAGAAAGTGTGAAGGAAAGCAGTTTCTTAACTGTACTGTAGATATTCAGTCAACCTTCAAGTCCTGTTAATTCACCCTAAATCAAGCACTAAACATATGGTATGCACAGATGGCTCATGCAGCTGCTCAGGCTTAGAATCCAGGTGGGTGTTTCTGCAGTTTTGTCATATTTTGTTTCAAAATTGTGTTCCAATCTTTAATGAGGAAGTTTATGAGAATGCAGTGATTAAAATGTCTCAGGTTAAGAATGTTGGGAATAGACAGTATCCTCATCTGGGGCTAACTTGCATTATTCCTTGGTGTCAGGCCCTAGACCTGAAATAGGGACCCTCAGGGCACTTTTCTCAATAGTTACTTCAGCATGTTATGCGGGCTCTTACACATTTGTTTAATATATATCCTGTACTTGGGTGCTGAGATTCCTGTACCAGCTCACCACCACACAGGGAATAACATTAGATTTATTTCCCTAAAAGAGAAGATATCAGTGAGGAAGGACTCCCTATAGAGCCGGTGGCCAGTGGGAGTTATTTGAATCAGATAAAAGTTATTTAGAGAGTTTGTAAATGCTAAGTGTTCATACCAAGACTAAGTGATGCTTCTGGGTAGCGTTTTTTTCCCTTTGTAGAGCAATGGATTGGATCAAATATGTCCTGAGAAACACATGATCATACTGGATTGTCTTGTCTTTCTCTGTTGTTGGCTCTGTTCTATTCTCAGTCAGTAAATTACTCAATATAAGTTGTGGATGTGAGACTTTAGTATTGATGTGTCCTGCATCATCACTCTAACTTGATTCTTGCCTTCTCTTCAGGGCTCTCTTTCACGTTTAGGAATGTATCAGATCTGCAATTGTTCTCTCTCTAAATTCTTGTATCCTTCTCATTACATTGCTATTGCTTATTTTATTACCCTTCCTTGGGTTACGTGAAAGAGTCACTAGCGCAGTGCTGTCTGAAGGATCAGTCTCCCAGAGCTGGAACCAAGGTACTCTGCTTACAGGGGGTTGCAGCAGACCTGTCTGGAAGGATGCTGAACCCCAGTTAAATGAGGCACTGTGGATTTAGAGAGGTGGCTGGCTTAAGGCTTCAGAAACACAATTAGATTAAATATAATTTCTGATATTATCATTATTGAAATAAAGTTGCGGCTTTTACTGGTGATGAGATTATGTTTTGTTCAGATACTGCTTTTAAGATTAAACAAATTGAAGTCCAAAAATTGCAGTCCTCAGGATCCCACTGATCAGCTGCCTAATTTGAGAGCTATCTGAATAAAATATACAAAGTCACTAGTAAAAATTGGTAATACGGCTAGTTAAACAACCATTTTCACCCTACTCTCTGGACTTGAGAACCTTGATCAAAGGAAGGTTGCTTCCTGCAGTTCAGAAAACAATGAGCCAAGCAAAGTTGGTCTAATAATTTGGTCATATAAAAGGGATCATTCTGTTTCTCCTTCCCTCACCTGCTCTGTGTGCACCCTCCTGACTGTACCTTGCACTCGTTCTGGACTTTGTATAGAGCATTGATTCATTTCCCAGAATTTGGCAGACAACTAACTGAGCAGTAAAGCAAGTATTTTACTGATTTCAGCTGAACACCGGGGGACCATATAATTGTCAGAATTGGAAGAAAGGAGAGGAGAAGAGGAAGGGCAGGAGTGTTAGGGCCATCATTCACAGGAGCAGTTCTCAAGTAAATCTGAAGTTGGTTCAGTTTATGGAGATGATATCTCATAGATGGATGGCATGAGGACCTGGGCCTTAGTAAAGCGTTTGTCTGTAAACTAACTTGGATGAGTTCACATTTTGTTTTTGAGGATTTAATCCTGAGGTGTATTGTATATAGGACTGTGAATTCTAGCATTTAAGTTACTGTGGGGGTTGACATTGAAATCATCTTTGGTCTTTTCTGAGGCAAAATTCGTGTAGATTAAAATTCAATTCATGCTTTTCCTGTAGAAAAAGTACAAACAAAACAGAGCGGGAAGATTGCTTGGTATAAATATAAAAAACATTAGCTAAAAGCAATGAATTTATCAATGAACTGATGATCTTGTCTGTTTTATTTCATTTTTGGCTCAAACAATTCAGATTGGGATTTTTGTTTACCTGTGTTTAAATGGTCTTATCTCCACTGCAATTTTAAACTTTTTTATATTGAGAACTAAAGGAAGACCTCAAGATCTGGGCTTTTTAAAATTTAATATAAGTCCTTTTAGATGAAATTGCTTCAAGATAGGGTTCCTTTCTGATCTTCAGTAAAATTTCATTAAATGGCTCAATCTAAAATATTGGATGTATTTATCTCAGAGTAACTGTTTTGATTATCCCCTTCAAAATAAAACACTTATCTCAGAAGAAGATGAAAAGATTGTTTTCTACTGATATGACTACAGTGTAATAATAATTGAGGCGACTCCTAGACCCTTTGTAAGGAATGGCATTTTTCTGCCTGGAAGGTTTCATGTAAATATATTGTCATTGCTGTAACAGAAACCCTCCCCAGTCTAACCTGTTTGTCAGGAACCAGGGGAATATGCATTATAGGAAATTTTCCAAACCTCGAGCTGTTAGTTATGAAAGAAGTAAAAGATACAGGGAGCCACTTTAGGTGAAATTTTTTGCTGCAGAATAATAAAATCCAGATTCTGTTAAACATGTAAGACTGAAGATCATAATGGTCTTGTTAAATTAGAAAATAGATGTTTTATTGTTTGTTTTTACAATAATATTATAATGTGCCTTGGTGCAATATTGATCACAAAATTTTATCTCAAATAAATATTGTCATTATTGGTTTACTTCTATTTACACCACTTTTTTTTTTCTAAGTTGAATTGACAGTTTTTCATGAATTTGTCTATGAAAATGTGGGTCAGGCTAGGAATCTGCAGTGCGTAGGAGAAATTAGGGGCGTGTATGTACTAAGCATTTATGTATCCATGCTGAAATGCAAGGATACTAAAGTTATTTAGGATCTTTTAGCTCAAGAATTATTTTTTTATTCTTGCTTGCTCAATTTCTAATTCATATTTTAGGATTATTAAAGAGGTAACTTTCAGTACAAGATTCATATACACTTTAATGCTAACATTGCATCTGAGATACATTCAGATTTTTCATCTGCTTTGTACAGATTTGAGAAGAAAAACCCACAAGCATTAGTTCAAAGGATCACCATGTGATAGTGCTTTAAGTGTGTGTTGATGAAGCACCTATGCATACTGAGTTTCAGGTTAAAATATCTCAAAAGATACCAATACTGAACATGAAATAAAAGCTTTTGTCTCAAAAGTAAGTTCAATTCTTTTTGAACTTTTGCGAGAATTTGGCTGAATTCTCCTCATTATATTTGCCTTTCTATATATCTGCTTTTGGACTATCTCCAAACAACTAGAAGTATAAACTACAATAACTTCTCTCCTGAGATTTTCAGCCCAAGTTTTCTCACTTCAGAGTGTAACAGGGCTCTGACTTGATTTTTAAGATGAATAATAGTTTAGATGAGAAAAAATATTCTTGTGTGCTTATACAAACTGAATTTTAGCTTAGTTTAGGACACTAAACACATTTATTCATCCAGAGTATGGACAGAATATAAAGTGGTGATTGTACAAAAGCCTCAGGAATCAGTGATTCTAGGCACACCAGTGGATTTAGAGTAGCTTTTTAATCTCTCAGCTCTGATTTAGAAATAAAACACAAAGAAACAATTATATATTAATTTTTAATTTTCTGTATGCTATTTAGCTGATGCTAGTTACATTTTATATGTTAATGGTGGTTTCAAAGCACTTTACAAAGCTGTAGACCTTTTGGATTTACTCCCCAGAAATCAGTTATTGAGCTGAGGTGGCAGTGAAAGGCTCAGCATTTTGTTTTTTTATGGTCAGTGAATGAAGTGTGATGAAACTTTGCAAATAGGAGTACATGACAAGAGGGTGCAGAGGGACAGTCAGCATTAGTGCCAAAGCTTGGATGCTGCCATATGCTTACATAAAAGCAGTGCTTCCAAATGCTGCTATTGGCTACAAAGTAATTTCTAATCCCATCTGAAGTTCATCCAGAACCTTGCAGTAGAATAACAAAGTAACCTTCTACTAAAATTGCTGATCACCTTTGGGACAACAAAATGTAAACAAAGAAACGATCTTAAAAATTATGATTGAAGCCCACAGCATTCTAAGGACTTGGCAGCTATGACAGTATTGCTTTGCAAACAGAAACCAATACCAGTGTGTCTCTTGGGCTGGGAAGTAAATGTATAATGACTCAGATTAAGTCCTGTTCTTTTAATACAAATCTCAAGAGTGCATAATAAGGTATACTTACAATCATAGAGTTGTTTAAGTTGGAAAAGACCTCTTAGATTGTATAGTCCAACCGCTAACCCAGCACTGCCAAGTCCACCACTAAACCATGTCCCTAAGTGCCAGGGTGGTGACTCAACCATTTCCCTGGCAGCCTTTTTCAATGCTTGACAGCCCTTTCCATGAAGAAATTTTCCTAATATTCAGTGTAACTCAAGCTGCAGCGCAGCTGCAGTGGAGCAATTTGTTGAGTCACTTTGCTGTAGAGTTAATGAGCAGGCAGGATATCCTCCATGCAGAAAACCATTATGTTTTCTACTTCACTAGCTACTTCAGATCCTTTGATGTCTGAAAACGTATTAGGAAATGAGTAGAGGCTTATTAAACAGGGAGCGCACTGGAGTGAAGGATAATATTGCTAAATTCTCTATTTCTGCCATGAAAGAGACATAAATTGAATGGTTCTATAAAATTTGAGGTTGCCTCCTATAAAAGACACATAAGCAAATGAAATTACTTTTAGGCTATCATGCCCATGTCTGTTGATTTCCCCAGTGGAGTTAACTTTTGATCCTGTGACTGAGGGAAGATACAAAGAATTCCAGCTGACTGCAGAGGGGAGATGCCTGACATTAAATGCCAAATTCCTTATCCTGGCTTCGAATCAGACATGCCTTGCACCAAGGCAGGAATTGTGTCATCATAGGTTTCTAAGAACATAGGAAAGGATACTGGGGTAAGAGGAAAGGGAAACCACAGAAAAGCTGGGCTAGCATGTGTATTAAAAGTGAAGAAAATAATTCTCTGGATATGTGTCATGTGACAAATTTGTATAGTATTGAATATGAATGAGCCAAGAGTATTTTCCAGAAACGTAATAGAGACCTTCAGGAATTACACAAAATATTCACTGAATATTTCTCTCTTCTACAGTCTTTCAAGCCTTTCATAAAATTCCTTAGTGCAACACCAGACTAAGAATTATCAAGTTAATGGGGTTAAGGTGTGCTTTTTTCTCATCAGGAGTAAAAGAATAGTATGGCATGATGTCTGGCCACCTTTGATTCCTTAGCTCAGCAAGGCAGTGCACACTTGCTTCCTTGAAGACAGCCCTCAGCAGGAGTTCAGAGCAGGTTTTAGACCTGTGCTGCAGTTTCTTAGTGAGACTTTTTGACCATTCCACTCTATCAGTTACCTGATTTTTGACCACATAAATACAGTAAAATTATATAGAAATGCATGGATTACAAAGATGCATGTATATATGCACACATAATCTTAACATGCAGTATACACAGTGTTGATGCTTCCCCCCAAAATTGCAGAGGATGTTTCTGTAAAAGGATAAGTATTTTGAACTTGTGGTCTTGGTGGGATTCAGAAGGCAGCAAAACCAATGGAGGATATACTGCATACAGTATTGGGGCTCTCCTGCATGGAAATACCAAGCATAACATGAGTAATTAGTTATTATTAAACTCGTGTCCAGTCTAATGGTCGGGTTTGGAACAGAAAAATACATGGCAGGAAACTGCTGCTCTTGGGAGGGGAAAAAGGCAGTAGAGCAGCAGACAGCCTTCATTTTTCAGAATGCTTCAGAGGGCAATGCTAAAACAATGTTCTGTATAAGTGACTTTGGAAAAATTGCTTTTAAAGTCAAGTCATAAACATTTTTAACGCATGAAATAAGATGGAAGTCTGTGACCTACTTCCCGAAATGGCTTAGATGTAATTTACACCAAGGAAATGCAAGTTACACACAGAATTGTAGGATTTTTGATTTGCATCGTTAAGTGGGTAAAATTCCTTAGGGACACACTTTCATCATTAGGGAGGCAGGACTGTAACCACTTTCATATGAGCATGGTTGCATTTCTTGATGAGAGGTGTAGGGGTTGCTGATGTAAGTTCGGTGATATAAAGGAGAACAAAGTTTTAATGTAGGCACGAGAACCTACTTTCACCCTACTTTCAATGGATGAATTGAACTACATTCAAACAGTTGAAATGTGACACCTTATTTTCAAAAAGTAATTTATCTCTTAGATGAGCCAAATCACCTCCATGTTCCCAGGATGTCCAGATGTGCCAGATGTCTAACAGAGCCACTACAGGTAAATGTCTAAACCAACATGGGTTATGTCCAGACCTTCTTCATGGTCAGGTCCAGCCCTAGCATTTCTGTGTAGGTTTGCTAACAGTTTGTCTAACATTTCTCTGTAACTAATTCCTGCTTATCATAGACCACCTTCCCAGAATATTGAAAGACACAGATATTGGATGAATGTTTGACACAGAAAGTAAATGGCACAGAGTCCCTCTAGAATATGCGAAAATTTGACTTGTATTACACTCATCTTGCTACAACTGACAGCAGCTATCTGTTCCTTGAATCCCCACTGATTCTTTTCTTTCATGTTACACTTTCAAGGATTGCTACAAAAGCTGAATTTTGAGAAACTGACTTGTATTAAAAGGAAATCTAGACTTTATATGTTTGCTGTGTCCTGAGTGGTTATACACCGTGGAACTCAAAGTCCAACTCTGCCTATCTCAGCTGCTTGCACATGCAGCAATTGTAGATGTGGCATTATGTGGGACAAGTTCGCTGTGCTTACAGCTGAGGAAGCAGTTTGTTTCATTTTACTTAAGCTAGTGATTTCACAAAGCCTTTCCACTTGATGAAGTGACTAATAGACTAATAGCCTTTTATTTTTAATAAAGCTGTTGTTGAATAAAGTCAGTTTAATCTGGAATCATATCCACATGGAGTAGGTAAACTAGCATAGTTAAGGCAAAGAAGTAGAATACATCATTCTGTTAAACTACACTGTCATTATATCAATCAATTTCCCTAAGTTGACATGTTCTAATGGCCTGATTCTATGAGACTGGAAACATATTCTGCAAATCTTATTTGCAGCAGTTCATATGACTTTACTTTTAAAAATTATTTACTTTTATTATTTTACTTTTATAATTATTTACTTCATTGCTTGTCAGATGATAGAGAATTCTGGACATGGACACTAATATTCTGTGCCTGCACTTCTAACTTATGTATTCTGCTCTCAAAGGCAAATTTTTAAGAAAATAAAATACTGCAGCAAAATTACTCTATCTGGACCTAATTTTTTTAAGCTGAATTCAGCTTAGTGAAGTTATGAACCTTTCTAGATGTGCCATGATAATGGAATAGAAAGCATGTTATTGAAGTAGAATGAACTTTGGTGACAGGTGTGTTGGCATTGACTTACGGATTCCTTTGGAATGGCATAAAAAAGTCTTCATTTTCCTGTTATAATTAGATGAGTGTGTGTCCCTTTATTCATGATTGCTGCTGGGAGTTTTTCCATTAAGGAAAACAAGCATCTGTCTCATAGGGCCTTTTCACCACAAGCCCAGATGATGTGTTAGTGAGAAGGCAGTGTGTCCTCAGATTTATTGGACCTGCTAGTTCCCTCTTGGTACCTCTTGTGTCAGACGGAGGAGATCAGAGGCACTGAGATGCTGGTGTTTGATGCCACCCTTTTTCTGCCTTGGAAAGCTGATGTCAGATTACTTGGGAGATGTAATTCCCTTTTCCCAAATGGGTAGGACTTAGTACCTTCTGTCAAATGCTGCTATAATTGCCCAATATTTCAAAAGCTGTGGGAGGAAGATGAAACAGATGGGGCCTGACAGACAGGCGGAGTGACTGACAGGTGAGCACACACAGCCTCCATGCTCCCTTTTTACCTGAAAGCAGGATGAGTATCCTCCCCCACCGTTTGGGGATGAAGGAAGAGGCACTTGGCAGGGTTAGACTGATCCTGTGGTATCTCTTGCCCCCTCTCCTGCCTCCATCAGCATTCGACGCAAGGTGCTTTTGGCCCTGAGGGAACACAGGTATTAAATGCTAAACTTTACAGGGACATAACAAGTTCTGACACAAAATTTTTTTTCCCTCCTGGTTTTCCTTAAAATTAATTACTGGTACTGTAAATGTCCCTTTTATTCATGTTCTTCTTCTGCCTGTCTCTGGATCTTGGCTAACAAACTCTTGACTTCTCAGCAAAAGTCTTAGCAAACCTGCCTGAGATGGATTTTCACAGTTTGTCATCTCTTGAGTATCTGCTCAGCATCCATGAAAAAATAATTATAGTAAAGTTAATTGGGTTACTATAGATTTATATACTGGTGTAGAAAATACAGTCACTTTTTATTTCCCAGGTTTCACTTTTTTATAATCTGGTGATTATAATGATGATGAACCTTAGTCCCTGATCCAGAGCATATTCATTCTGTGTTTGGCCTTGCTTGTGTTAGGTAGTTTCTCTTAAAAGAAATATTAGTTTGCTGTCAAAACAGAGTCAAGTCAGTGAAAAGTGGGAACAACATATGAAAAAAAGTCAGAATCAGTAAAAAAAAAAAATCTTTTAAGTGATATTGGAGTCACTAGTAGAAACATTGTTAGTGTATTTGCCAAGGCACCTCTGTAAGTGGCTGTGATCCCCTTGCTCCTGGTAGTTGGGTAGCTTGCAGAAAGAAGCTGTTTGGAGTTATAATGAGGATATGTTTGTTCAGGTTTTTTTCTCCTTTTGTATTAGTCAACTTTATTGGGTCCTATTCTATGCCCAAGAATTTGAGGGTTTTTTCCAGAACTCTTGAGTCTGTGATGTATAGAGCATCCTAAGCTTCTGTAGAGTCTTAAGGAAACTGAAGAGCTTTTTGGGCCAGCAGCCATACCATGGGTTTATATCCTGTATTTTGTTTTTCCCTCACCCAAGAGCAGTGAAGAAATCGTCCAAAGTGGCTGCATGTTTGGTGCTGCAGGCAATACAGTGTCTCTAAAAGCTTCTGAGAGCATAAGAGTAAACATGATAGCTTCTGGGCATGTTCCAACACTGAAAAAAGACCCTTCTGCATCTCCTCAATCTCCTTCTGTTTGTAGATATGAACACTGTCAACAGCATTTGCTTCACTCAGGGGAGCATATGCATCGCAATATGGCCTTTAATTACTCAGTCATAAACTATTCCTCAAGTAATATGGAATTGTATCCATATTGCTCTGTAACCTCAGATCACTGTTTGCTGCTCTGCATAGCCCCTCGTGTGAGAAGTACGTGGAATTGCATAGTAATATGTTGTAAAATATTTACATGTTTTAACGCTGTCTGTAGTGTTAATTTTTAGTTTTAGAAAAGCTCACTGTTGCAAGGCTGCTGTTTGCAGTGTATCCACCAACTCAGCACAGCTTTGGGGTGTGTATTGGCATTGGAGGACAGATCCTCACTGATCTCTCAAGCTGCAGCTGGTGTTGTGTGACCTAAGAGGGGTTCTGTGGAGCAGTTGTAAATATGAATACATTTTTCAATGGTGAGGAACATATGCCTCATTGTGGGTTTTTGTTGAAAAACTGCAAATGTTAGCTTAAGTTTGACTCCTTCTGGAATTCCTAATGATTGAAGTTTCTATTAGTCTGTTGATTTTAGTGATATTGTTTGAAACACAGGCCTTAATTCTTCCATCTAGACATGCTTGCACAGACCTAGTTATATAGAATTCTGCAGGGCTTAAGTCTTACACTGCAATGTGTAAGGCTGTGGTTTTTTCTTTCTTTCTTTTTTTTCTTTTTTAATGCCTGGTCTGTACTTTAAGAATGGACACATTTAAAATATTTTAGAATCAAATGCATGACCTAACATTTCATGCAGAGTGTCAAGACATTGCAGAATGTAATTTTAAGGATGAAAATGGATATTGGTAAAAGGAAATGCTGATGTATCCAAAAATCTGCAGTCCCAAAGGATGCCAGTGTAATGTAATTTGCTAGAGATTAAAGCAAGAGGGGAAGGGTCTCTACTGCCTGCCATACCGCACTAACAACAAACACAGCACATTTTAAAATGATTAATGGTGAGAGGATAAAAAACCTATTAATTTTAACAGATGTTAATAAACAGTATTTAATAGGAAGAAGGCTGTACGGGATGCCTGATATTTATTTATGTCTAGGCAGGGGTACAAAAAGAGAAGAGTATAAATTATTCCTGACGTCTCGATTCTCAACAGAATTCTGTTGCATGTAGAAAAGCTAAGCAATATCTTTAGTTTATTATAAGCTATGTGACCTGTGCGTGTGGTTATGAAATGAAGTGTCGACAAATGCTTTCCTCTAAGCAGAAGCAGTGCTGTCAGTCTGGAAATGTGGAATTGCTGTGCTTCAGCTAGCACTAACTCTTATCTTAGGCTGTGTTCCGTCATTTTGAGGTGTTGGCTGTAATGTAAATAATGCAAGTTTAAAAAGAGATGCTTTTGTCAAACTTGGGAGTAGGGCACTGGAAATAGTGTGCATGGCTGAGGATAAAGAAAAGGGGTAAGAAAGGCACGGAACAAGTGGTTATGACTTTGTTTTTCCTTTAGAACCTTTGTGCTGGTATGGAAAAGGACTGGTGTCCCAAGAAAGAAACCAGTTAAATAGAAAAACTAAAAATACCAGGACTCTATTGTACATGAACACAAGGAAAAATGCTGAAAATGAATTGCTGAGTGTAAAAGGAGGAGAAACCAGATCCTTAGTGGTGTAAGTCTACACAGCACTGTGTGAATCAGTGAATAAATACTGAAGGAACAAATTGAGGGAGGAAGGTGCCTGGTTGCTTAGCATTAGTCAGAGTCGTGGGGCAAGGAGGATGCTGCATGCGCTGAGGGTGTGGGTGTGGAAAGAAGGGACAGAACCAAAGAAAAGCAGTTAACATGACGAAATCCCCTCTTTCCCCTGCCCTGTGTATACAAGACACTTGCTACTAGATTTTAGGAACAGACCTGGCTGCAGAGTTGTGGGCTGGAGCCCAGCCTGTTGACTGCACAAAGCCAGGTGTTGCTCAGTGGGAATCTGGTATGGAAGAAGTAGTTTTTAGATGCTTCACTTTTGCCACACTCCATGGTTGCTATAGAAGGAAGCTTTACTTTTCTTGGTTCAAGTATCTCTTGTCAATTGACTTCTTTATGAGTTGAATCTGTTTGCAATAAATCTCCCACTCACAAGAAATATGCAATCCTTGTCTAACATGCTCTGTGTAAAGAATGACACTTACATTCATGGAATGAAGAGAACAGCACATTCCACTCATTATTAACACCTGAACTTGCTGTGAGTAGTAACATATATTAAGTATTGAAAGCGAAAGAGACTGAGGTGTGGACCAAGGGAGTACCGGGCAGGGATCCTAAGGAGGAGAAGCCCTATATAATAGCAGAGAGGTTATTGAAAGTTCCTAGAGGGGATATTTCCCTACTATAGAACAGGTGTCTGGGAGAAAGCACCTAAGGAGGAAGATGTCCTGTTATGTCCGACTCTTTAGATTACAAAACCTCCAGTGCTTTCTAATGCAGACAGAGCCCCGAGTTTCATCTTTGTTGTTGCAAAAATTAAGTCTAACTTCCACTACAGTTTCACCACCACAATTCTTCTACAAGCTGCTTTCATACTTTTGCTACTCTTTTCTCTCCAGAACAATGGTCTTTTCCTCAATAAGTTATTTCAGAGTGCCTTATCTCCTCCTGATCTTTCCTGGTTCTCCATGGTTCTCCCATTGCTCCCAAACATCCTCCTGCTGATTTTGTTCATTTTTTCTCTCAGACTTCTCACTCCAGGCACTCTACTATTACTGACTATTCTCTTAACTGTACCTGCTGTGGTGGCTGGCACCTTCTGCTGCCACACCTGTAGCTGATATTGTGGTTTTTCTGGGGGGGAAAGGAATAAGGACTTAAAACCCCCCTCTTCTTCCAACCCAGAAGCAGACAGCAATTATTAAAACAAAAAATATCCTTTAGTAGAGACCTTGGGGATATATCTAGGGAAGAGTAGACATACTGTAATCTCAGAAGCAGCTGTGAAGTCCCCAGGGCTTGCCAAAGTGCACTGAAGCCCCACAGCAGAGCAGTTCTTGGAGAGAGGAGGATAATAACAGGACCCATGTGTGCTGACCCCCTTCTTACCCACTTCTCTCACTGTTAGCAGCTAAGCTCGCTAGAGTGAATCACAGTCCTGTTAAAAATGTTGGGATCTTTGGGTGGCTTATTTTTATTTGTTGTGAAAGAAAAATCTCAAAGATTGGTCCAGCACTCATCCAAAGGAACATCTTGGTTCGCTGTTGCAGTCTTACAATGTTCATTTAAGTCCCAAAATCGTCCTTTTTTTTTTTTCCCTTCTCCTTGTCTTCTCTTCTATGACAGGACCAAGCCCTGGAAGCATATTTAATGCAGTCAATCTGTTGAATGACTCAATTGGCCTCAGTTCCTTAGTTGTCCTTCAGATGTCCATGGGAAGGAAAATAATTGGGATTAAAGTTCAGCTGCCCGAAGCAGATAGAATGCCAGCTCATCTTGGTAAGTTGTAAGTCAACCTAAATATAGACATTAAAAAAAACATCAATATTTAGGTTTAGGTTTTATTTCCTGTGGTTTAGGTGTTCAGTCCTTGGTATTGTCTCAGACACCTCAACTTACAGTCTGTCCTGGTCTGTGCTGTACCAGCACTAATAGGGCCTGGACAGGATGACTATTTTTTTCAAATCTAAGAGCGGTCTGGTGCTCTTTCACACACACTTCCCAACCCCTTTTTTTTCCATGCAGATTTTGAAATCTCTGTGGAAGTTCCCTGGTACAGGTGCTCCTGAGCAAAGCTCTAAGCTGAGCTCTGAGGCAAGGCATACCCATTCATTAGACATGAGTTACATTTGCATAGCAGAGTATTCTAAAATTCTCTTGGAATAGCAAGGAACAGGCAATCACTACTAGCCTGGGGTCAGAGAGAAACTTCCTCTCAGGGGTATGTCATTCTGTGTTTGTCTTGCATTTTCCTCCAAAGCAGGTGGTGAAGCATTGTTAGAGCAGGATATCAGATTAGACAGCCCAGGGCAATGTGTGCTCCTTTGTTCCCCTTCTTTCTGCCTCTGAGGCAGCTGGAGGTGGAGTACCTGTTTTCTGTTCTCTCTGAAAGCCCAGGAAAAGTCTGCAGCACATAGAATATTGCTTTTCACTGTAATAGGGTTCCTTATTTCTGTTGCACACCAGTCTTGAATTCTTTAGTGAAAAGTGCTGCAAGAGCTTGTAGTGCAAAGTGACCACCTAAACAGGGAGACTTTAAAGCTGTGTGTCATTATGCTTCTCACTGCTTGTGCACTGCAGTGTGCAGGGAAGAGTGACCACACACACAAAAACAGCTGAGACAAAACATTTGAGGAGGGAGGGATACTGTTTTAATAGGAAGAGGACAGAGACTGTGGTCTCCCAGGCAGGAAGAGAAAGAGCGGGCAGCAAGAAGGGACTGTGCTTCTGCACGAAGTTTGACATTCAGGCTTTCATCTTCACTCGTGTCTGAACATGTGGATGGTCTTCCAGCTGAATACATGAACTTCCCATCTGCCAGAACTTGTGTGGCCATCCTCAAAAAGGCCAGTGCTGGGGTGCTGATGCCATGTCACTGGGGTCCTGTACAGAACAAGGCCATCAGATCTGAGGCCACACGCAGATTTTGTCCAGAATTCCCTCTAGAGTACAAACCTGCATTACTGAGCCTTAATTCTGTTTTCACTTATCATCTCCAGCTGTTTCAGCCTGCAGTACTAGTTCTTTTATTAGTAACAGCTGTACCAAATTTCAGAGGCAATGCTCTTGTTAATTTTGCCCGAAGCAGATTCTGAGTGACTTGAAATATCTCTAATCTAATTGTGCGTTTAATATTTGTGTTACAATTCAACAGCAAGAGTGAAGACCAGAATCATACTCAAATACAGAGAAAGAAGAAAATATTATTGAGTAGGCTACTTTTAGCTTTTATCTTTCTGTTACTGCATTTGTTTTGGGGTTTATGAACATAGTAAATTTCAGGGACTAAGTGGAGTCTATTCAGTCTATTAAGGCTCATTTTCTTTTAATACTCTAATCCCCTCAGGATACCATTTGCCCTAATTGTTTCTTGAATGATCCTCCAGTGTTTAAGCTTCAGCCTCTGACTCATAAGCTATTCTACATACACTTGTGGCTCTGTGCAAAGAAAAATGAGACACACGACATCTGTTTCAAATCTGTTTTTCTTTACTTTGCAATTGTGCCCCTTGTCCTCTTATCTGTCTCCCAGAAAAAAAATGGGGTGTGTTTGACATTAACGACACTGTTTAACTCTCCTCAGACTGCTTTTTTAGAGTTTATAAATTCAGATTTTATGGTCTCTTATAATAGTTTTTTGTCCTCAGATCAGTATGGCTGCTCTTTTTCTGAACTTTACAAACATGACAAACATCGGGCAGCCCACGAAGCTGCGTTGGCCAGAAGGGTAGATTGCATTGCAGGGAGAGTGCAGCCAGACTGCACTTTTTCCACTGGTTTTGACTTGTGACTTAAATTCCACATATATTTTCACATTCTTTATTTTTAATTTTTATTTTAAACCTTTTGCATTATTTGGATTAATCTCATTCACAAGGACATATATATTTTTAACTGTTCAATATTTTTAGACCAATACCTATTATTCTTAACATTAAAATTTTATTTCTGGAGAAGTCTTACTGAAAAGCGACAAAAGATCTTTCGAAAAAATCTAGTCTATGGTCCTGGTTAAAGCAGCTTATTTCTCTGCATTTTCTAAGTATTTTGCCAAGCCTAGCTTGAAGAGTCTCCAAGTTCAGTGATTTTGCTTGGAAACTATTTTAGTCTTATAGAACTTAATTTCAGGAAGGATATTTGCCTGACATTCAGTCTGAATTTCCCCTTGTTACATTTATGTCATTGCTGATATGTGTATTTTCATGTATGGTACTAAAGGATGATTCACAACCCATAGCAAGAGCCCCTTCCCTTGTCCTTTAATCCTGTGCTTACCCAAGCTACACACACTTTTAGTTTCCATTTAATTCAGCCCCACTGTGCCTTAAGCATTCCTGTTTCTGCTTTCTGAGCTTCCCCCAGGTCCCCCTGGTAGTGACTGAGCACTCCCAACTGAGCCTCTCCTGCAGCTGTGCTGCCCTTGAAAAAGGCAATGGAACCATCACAGTTTTCACTAACTATAGATTTGTTCCCCTGTCTAATCTCATGCATCCCTGGTATTGTATGAAGGCCTTCATTTAGGCATTTTAAAACTGCTCAAATATTTTCTGTGGTTACATCTCTTCCTTGCAAGTATATCTTACAAACAACACTCCACCACTCAAATTTCTGATGTAGCATTGATACTTCCCACATTTCTCATGGATATGATTTCATACATAAGACTAAGGTCCTCTTAACAGGCATACAAGAGTACATATTTATTTTAATGTGTCTACTAATGGGAATTTTTAAATGTATTTCTATGATTTCCAGATCTGTTCTGTGTTATTTCTTTACCACAACCAGTATCTGGTGCACTTTCCAAGTTACTAAATGCAAGTTTTATATTTTACAATTTTTTGTTGTTCTACGTGTATTAAATATATATAATATTTATCCTTTACATTTCTATATAATACTATATCTTAACCTTTGAATTTCCTTAACTTACATTTCTTTTCTGTTCTAGATAATCGATAAAAAAAATTCACCTGGTTGTGAACTGTTGTTTTTTATCACTGGTTTGCATCTTTTGTCACAGGAATTTTAGATTACAGTAGGTTTTTATATTCAAGCTGCTGATATTCACCTAGATAAGCCTTAGTCAGACACGCTATTTACTGTAGGCAAATATAGAATGCAAACTTTAAAATGTAATCAAGAATTCTTCTATGATACAAATGATACAAAAATTCCTATGCTCTAGATTTTATACTAAGGTTTTTCCACTGAAAGAAAGGAAGAGAGAGGGAAAAGCATTAAGTGGTTAGTGGTGGAGGAAACAGTCTTTCTGTTGTTGGTTTATGGTTTCTTATTGAGGAGAGATAGAATAAAATACACACATGTTTTCCAAATTCTCTGCCTTTTCCTATTTTTCTTTCTTCTTTTCCTCATTGTCAAATGAGGAAAATACAGAAGAAAAAATGAAAACAGTCAATTTTTCTTTTTTTTTTTCTCTAAAGTATTTACAATTTTTAATATTAAAATAGGTGGATTTAAAATGTTTGTTCTTACTGACAATATTTTGAGGACAGTATGCAAAACACTGATGAATTTTCAGTAGGTCCTACTGAAACCGTGTGTCAAATGCTGCTTAAGATCTGGGGGTATTTATGTAAAGTGCATCTGTATGTCTGGGTTGGCTCTTTCTCAGGCTCGTTTCTCCTCCCCACCCTCTTTTTCTGACATGTCATTGTGGCTGTGGATGCCTGTAATCCTTCCCTGACGTAGTTACCAACACAAGGAGAGGTGCTGTGCCTGCTGGCACGGTGAGGGCTGGTCAAACACCATGTGTCAGCCTGCAAGCCATGCAACAGCCGTGGATGTGTCACCAGTGGAATACACTGCAGACAGTTAGTGGAGTGGAAAATACGGTGATAGGTTCTGGGACACTGCTTTTGCAGCCGCACACCTTAGTCTTGAATCATTCTGTTTGCTGCCTCTATGGGGAGGTCTCCAGCTTCAGGATGTAAAATTTTGTCCCTGCTGCACTTAGTTGACAAATGCCTCTGGTGGCGAGTGTATGAAACCTGATGGACTGATTGGGCTTCACGGGAATGCTCTGCTGCCTAGAGACTGCTCCTGGACTTTCCAGCAACTGCAGCAGCATGCTTCAGCTGAGCAATATACCAGGCTCTCTGTGCCTCACTCTGCCAAAGTGCAGGATTCAAACAAAGCTCATGTCTCAGAATCCCTGGACCTTTTTCTTTATTACACTAGAGAAAATCGATTGCAGTAGCACAAAAATGCGGGTCATGAAGGTATGCCCTCTTTCCCTCTTCTTGAAATGAAAAATTTAGATGATTAATCTCTATGCAATCTATTTCCAGCTTTGGCTTCCAAGCAGAGACTGTCAGAGAAAGTGGTACATATGTTCTTTAACTAAGTGACATGGGGCAGAAGACAGATAAATAATATCTTCTATGTTCAGAGCTCTAAGTAACAGTATTACAATGAGAGGTCTATGAGCTCACATTGTTTAAACTATAGTGGATAAATACAGAGCAACTGCTGGGAAAGCTTTGTGAGTAATGGGAAGAGCTTGTCTAGGTGTATGTGCAAAGTGAATGGCAGCCCTTTGTGGAGTGTTTGATGCCCTTGTTATGGAGGGCTGCGGGGGAACAGAGATGAAGAAAATAAGAGTACACCTAAGTGATGGGGAAAGGTCATTCGCAGGCACTCTACTGAAGGTAAACTAGAGAAGGAACACCAGGGAACTGAAAAAAACCTTTTTCTCATCAAAAGGTGATGATCAAAGAAGGAAAACAGCTGGTAAGGGGAAGGGAGAGCAATATCACTGGTGATCAATTGTCTTTCCAAAAGAGAGATCAACTATCACGTTGTGGGATGTTTAGTATATTAGGGGAGGATAGCTGGTGAGTGAAAGCACCTCACAGATATCCAACATTTTATCCCAGCCGCTGCAAAGCTTGAAAAAACCCCACCCTTTTGCTGTTGTTCAGTTATGCAGGGAACTTGAAACTCAAGTCTACTCAGGAATTTTCAGACTACTCCTTGGAAATTCAATGAGACCATAAGAGTTTCTTTTCAGGAGCAGCTTTTCCAAGACACTAATGGGATTAAATGCTCAACTCCTATTTACTATTAATGTAAGTTAGGCATCTGTCTTCCCTTTATGCCTTTGAAAAACTCCTTGTTAATCTTCGCAGTTTACAATTTGCCCTCTGAGACTGCTCTCTCTTAAAATAAATAGACTCTGATCCTCCTGCGAGTTTGAAGGGCTGTACATATTGAAAAATTCCCCCAGGAATGCAGTGTATGTGGCGAGGGAGAAGTCTTGTTCATTATTTTGCCCAGGATCACTTATGCAGTTTCATGCATAAATAAGAGAACCTGAGCATCTGCCACTTCAACTAATAAATGAAAGTAAGGGTGCAGAGCAAAGTATCTCAGTCTTGTGGTCCAGTATTGTAAGAGCAAAGCTAAATCACTGTAGTAGCACAAGATGCATGATTAATAAAGTCTGATGTTATTTATTGATACTACCCAAACAGGAAATCTGCACCACAGATGCATCAGGCATTCCACAAACTGAACACCTGTTTGACTCCTGCTTAAAGGGAAGATAAGCAGAGAGGTGCCCTTGCCCAAATGTCACATATTATGAAGAAATGGTTCCATTGCCTCTTTCTACACTTACAAAGCTACAAAGGTCTCTGTAGTTTTGAAATAAGCTGCACTACTTGAGCTAATGCTCTGAGTCTCATCTGCAAACATCTTTGCTGCTTTAATAATTCTTGTGATTTTATGTTCTCCAAAGTTTATTACTCATTACTTGATTAGTGGCTGTATCACATCCTGAACTAGGATCATCCTTCACTAAACCATAAACAGATGTGTGTGCTCCACACTTAGTAGATATTTCTCTGTTGACATTCCTAAAAAGAGCAAGTGCAAGATAGAGGCAGTGTATGGAAGAAGAATGAAGAACATGGAAGCATCAATCAGGAAAAGACCTGGAAAAGTAAATGTGTATTCCCTGTGTCAACCAAATATCATGCAAACCACAGGTAATTTGAGTTGCTAAGCTTGATGATCTCTGAAGCCAGTGAAGCAAACTTAGATAGATAATCTCTGCAAAGCTGGGGTGATAACAAAAAGCAGTGAAGCCACAAACATTTCAGATTCAGTCAAAGATTCACTATGATTGTTCTCAGGTTTGGCAAATCTGAACACAGACAGACCAACTTTGACATGAGATTAAGGATGCCATTTTAGAAAACATAATGAAACTGATAACTGAACAGAAAGAGCAGGTGCACCTTAGAGGAAAAGAGCAATGTCTCTTGCCAAAGACAGAACACTCACTGAGATTCTCAGCAAGACATTAATTCAAGTCCTCATATTTTATTTAAAATCATACACTTATGTTTCTCTCTTTCTGAATTTAGAAACAGAAAATATTCTACAGTGACTGAGATTGTATCAGTCACTTAGACTTACGCAGACTTTGAGAGAGAGGGTAACTCAAGAGACAGTCCTCTTGCTGGTAGACCAGAACAATCAGCCTCTCATAGCCTGAAGCAATTGTTGGCACCTGAGGAGTGATTCAGTGGAAGCCAATTTACATTTGTAACTTTCTTGAATTTCCATGGAAATCAGAACTAAACTGATTTTGCACAATTTTGCATAAAGATTTAGCTAATAACTGTGATTATTCTTCTAGATGTCATATCAAAGAAAACAACATCACAAATCTTGACCAATTTATATCACTAATTCTATTTCTGATTAGTTAGTCCAGAATGAAGGTGAGGCTCCTCTTTACATACTTCTGGAGTTCTGAATCTGTCTGAGGAATCAGTGCTCTTTTGTTTTCAAGTGTGTGACTGAGTCCCTGGGGTGATGGTTTCTGATTTGTGTCTGCCAGCCTAACAACAAAAGCAATTGTTTTCAGGAAAGGAAGACACTGCATATTTAGCTATATTTAGCACAACCACAAGATTTGCAAGCCTTTTCATTATTTATGGAATAATTATTTCTGTGTCACCACTCATACATTAATGCACGGTTTTGGCAAACCAGATTAAAAAAGCAGCAATGCACAGTGCCAAGAACTCGAGCTGGCTCTGAACTTGTTATTTGGGGCATTACAAGCTGTGTAGGTAGTTCAGAACTTGGCTTTACATGGGTTTCTCAGCAAATCCAGCACCCTGCAAGGTGTTCTCACACTATGCTGTTTCTCTCAGCACAGTAATTCTGTGTGTCCTGGGTGGATAAGTATCCCTCTATTCCTGCACAGCTCGAGTTGGTGAGATGAGTTTAGGTATCCTTATGAAACAGCACTGCTACAGTAACATCTCCAAAACAGATGTAGTATTCTCAGTAGTAACTGGTTTCCACTGCTGAAGTAACAATTGCTCTGCATGAGATTTGGAAAATATACAGGGATAATGGGTCCTCCCTACAGTGGTTGCCATCAGAAAAGGCATCATCTATTAGCAACTCTGCCAGAGCAAGAAGACTCTAGTGCCTGAACTCTCTGGACTGTAGCAATAGAACTGTAATAGCTGCTCTAATGCATGGTTAATTTAATGTAATCTCTAGTACTGAATACATCTGACTAGCTGCAAAGTTGTAGCAAACTTTGCTAAAGTGAAGAAATAGAGAGTGGAGAAATATTTCACTGCGGTGGGATAGAAAAGGACAATACATGTTGGTGAAACATCTTTCAACTAATTATTCTTACCCTTGCTAGTTCAGTTTTGCCCTTCAAGAAAAGTGTTACTAATGTTTATTTTGGCTTTAAATGTTGCTAGGAAGTGTTAACAGCTTCTGAAAGTGCTTACAGCTGCAGTTAGAATGAAGATTGAAAATTGTTTTGGTCAAAGAAGGGAAGGATCTTTCTTTTGCTTTCTGAGACATATGCTGAGTGTATGGTTACTAGCTTGCTGCAATTTATGTTTCATTTACCCGCTGGACCCAGATATGTACTTTCTGCTAATAGCTGTTTTCAAAGGGCCCAGAGGTGGGCTTCAGATTACCACAAAGGCTTTATTGTACCTTTCCTTTTGCACACTCACGGTCTCATTTTAGTCCTTAGCAAGGAAGACTTTATTTTGGATTAGGGTCTGCTGTGACATTTCTGAAGAGTGTGAGGATGATTGAATCCTTATATTTATCTTCAACTAGAAAATAAGCTTCAGCATGAGGATGATTTTGCATCCCTCTTGTACCTGTATTGCACACTCCAAGCCTCTATCTTGGGTTCTGGCTTACACAAGAATGCAAAATAATACAGATGGAGAGTGATAACATACCAAAATTATCAAACATCCATTACTACAGAATTTACATAAAATATATTTTACCAAAATGAAATGCTTTCCTCATTAAAACTGTTCACCTTAAATGGGGCATTTTTTTACGGCTTTCATGCAAACTTTTAAGAAAACCCACGTATACTATTTGCCTCAGTCTAGGTGCTCTGTTAACTTTTGTGGTTTTTTGTGTGCTAATAGAACCAGTGATGACCATTATATCTATTGTATCTGTGTTTAAGAATATGTAGAGTAAAAGCATTAACTAATTTCTATCAGAGGACATATTGTAATATTCTACAAAATACTGTACACAACCAGAAAATACTAAAAAACATAGTGTGCAGTACCATAACTGCATGACTGTAAGTACTTTCCAGCAATGTTTTTTTCTGGAAAATTAATCTGCTGGCATATAAAGTTCCATATCTTCCTTAAATTGACTACAGAAGGGCTGGCAACAAAAAATATGACTCTTAAAAGAAAGCCTGACATAACTCAGAATGCAGCCTTCGATGGCCCTTCGTAAGATGTAGGTGACATATCAACAATTTCTATTATAATTTCAGTTTCGAGGCTGATAGTCCAGAGGCAGATGTTTCCCTGTACTAAATACAAAGTATTTCCTCTACAGGAAGGCACTTTCAGAGGGCAGGAAGTTGTGTCAGGGGAGGTTTGGGTTGGATGTTAGAAAAATGTTTTTCACCCAGAGGGTGGTTGAGCACTGGAACAGGCTCCCCACAGAAGTGGCCACAGTGCCAAACCTGACAGACTGCAAGAAGTGTTTGGACAATGCTCTCAGGCGCAGGGTGTGACTCTTGGGGATGCTGCTGTGCAGGGCTGGGAGTTGGGCTCAGTGATCCTCAAGGGTCCATTACAATTCAGCTTATTCTGTAATTCTGTGAATATTATGAACTACTGACACACGAGTACTCTTTTTCTACTAATCTTTTCAATGTATCACATTCCATATATTTTGGGTTTTTAATTGAAAAAAAAATTCATTACACTTTGTTATTTTTGTTATGCAGAATTCTCCCTCTCACAGATCTGTCTGAGATGCAGTTCCTCCCCCATGGTTGTCTCAGCAAGCCTTAGGTCCTTGTGTGTGCTTTTGACCCTTGCAGCAGCTACAGCAGTAACCAAAACCAAGCAGGCAGTGTGAGGCGAAACAGAAGGAAGATATTCCAGCTCAGCAGGATCTGGACTCTGAAGCTGTCCTGTACCTGAGCTCAGCAGGCTTTGGAAGTCACTCTGGCTCTATGCCAATGCCCAGAATCAGGAAGTGAGTCTATATTAGTGTTTTAGTTTTGATAAAGAATGAGCTTCTGTAGCTGATTGCCCACTGGGCCCTCTAAGAGTCCCTCTGAAACAGCTTTCTGTAGTCTATGACATGGTGCAGCTGGAAGCACGTTGGCCAAATTTTTTCTGAGATGGATGAAGGCTGGATGATTATTTGATTCATGGAGGTGAGATTTTGTGCCCTTCTGGGTATTGTGGCATCTGTCAACTCAGAGTTTTCACAGAAGGATTCACACTGGGTTCCAGCAAACATTTCTAATGGAGTCTTTATCCCTTGAAAGCTGGTATGTGTCTGTCTTAAGGCAAACAAGTGAGCAAACAGACTAAGAAAACGAAAAGGTAAATATCCTTGATGCTTTTGCACTTCAAATGCTGCCAGTGACACATAGCCTTTTTAAAGCAAAGTATTGTTTGATTAGAACCAAAGACTGACTGAGAAATCATATGATAAGCTACTAATCTATCTATCTGATTTCTGCTTCCTTTCAAGTCTCACTTTTTTTTTAGTTCAGAGAAAGACTCTGTTCCTCCCCATTCTTCACTCTTGGCAGCCCTTGGTCTGTTTTATTTCACCATCCCTCTCTTTTGAACACTATTTTGAATATTTTTAATGTCTCTCTCTGAATAAGATTGTCTCTAGAGATTTGGAATGGGATAGGGTGCTTATACACAAGAGTTTTAGCTATCATCATTCAGGTTGTATGCTGATTATTTATATGTGAGAAAGTGTTGCATTATCTTCTTTTTTGCACTTCCTAAAGCTGTCAAAAGTAAACAATACTGAGGCATATAGGAAATATTGCAGTATAAATAATAGCTAAACAGAATTCTTAATTTATTGAATAAGAAGTAGTCCTATCTGCTACAGCATTATCCTATGAAATACGAATTAAACACTTGAAAAAGGAAAAAGAACAGATGCATAATGTTCATCTATACTATTCCATTTTTAGCTTCTTTATTTAAGATGCTGCATTCTCATTCCACAGACAATTTGAAATGTGAATTTAATTAGTTGGTTTATAGTAATTGTAGCCTTGTAGTAATAGAATTTTTGTTGAATATGGTACAGCATAAAGCAATGACAGCTGGGCACTGTAGAGAAAACAGGATGCGCAGTATTCTGTTATTAGGATCTGTTGTTCATTGTTTCCAGCAGAATTTCCTGAGCTGATTGTACATGGTCTCTGTAGCATAAAGCATTCTTTGACCTGGTCTTTCTTGTTTTTTTCAGTTTCTTTTTTAATTGAAAAGTGTGGTATGTAGACATACTTTGAGGCCAGGGCTCTGTGACATAACACTGGAGGTGAGGCACCTGTTTCTTCGTATTGCATTCCCAGAATGGGTGCATTTGCCTCAGGTGTCGCATGGTGAATATACAGACTTGAGTCATTCCCGGGACCATGTAGCAGGCATGTAGCAGGCACATGTCAGGATGAGACTTCCTCTTCCCCAAGATTTTATTGAAAGCACATTCAGGAAAATGAAAACAATGCAATAAGGAGGCACCCCTGTGAAATGGCATTAGATGAGATAACTGAGAAAAATTTGTAAGTACTCACAGAATGTCCAGACCTTACCCACCCTAAATCTGCTCTCTGGAACCTAAACTCGTTGAGCCACATTTAATGAGTCAGTGAAAATCATGACATCTTTGCTGTGTAGCATGTTTTAATACTTCAGCCTGTATGCAAGGCCCTGATGTTTTGTTGTTATCTTGAAATCCGAAGGTCTCAGTTCTATTCCTTAAGTACAGGGGTCTCTAGCATATCCTTGAGATACCCCAAAGATCTGAAATGTCAGTTTTTGATGAGGAGGTACCACACCTTTGGGCAACTTTCAGTGCCTATATTTGGGCAACAGGATCGAGTTCAGAGCGACTCTTGCTAAGCTGCCTGCTCCCAAGCGTAGCACGGGCAGAATCTTCTCAAAACAGCACAAACAAGGGTAGGTGGAACTGCGTAAGAAATCTGAACTGAATCAAACAGAGAGAGTATTTCGGTTGAATGGAACCTACAATGACCATCTAGTCCAACTGCCTAACCAATTCAGGGCTGACCAAAAGTTAAAACACATTGTTAAGGGCATTGTCCAAATGTCTCTTAAATGCTGACAGGCTGAGGGGATCAACCAACTCTCTAGGAAGCCTGTTCCAGTGTTTGACCTCCCTCTCAGTAAAGAAATGCTTCCTAATGCCCAGTTGAAACTTCACTGATGCAACCTTGAACCATTTCCACCTGTCTTATCACTCGATACCAGGGAGAAGAGCTCAGCACTTCCCTCTCTGCTTCTACTCCTTGGCAAGCTGTAGAGAGCAAGGGGGTCACCCCTCAGCCTCCTTTTCTCCAAACTAGACAAGCCCAAAGTCCTTGCTGCTCCTCATAGAACATTGCTCTCAGCCCTTTAGCCAGCTTTGTTGCCCTCCTCTGGACATGTCCAAGGACTTTCACATCCTTCTGGAATTGTGGGGCCTGGAACTGCACACAGTGCTCAAGGTGAGGTCACACCATCACTGAGTACAGCGGGATAATGACCTCTTTTGACCAGCTGGTTATCTTTGATGCACTCTAGGATGAGGTTTGCCCTCTGGACTGCCTGGGCATGACAATATAATCAAACCAAAAATAAAGGCATAGTCAATTACTTCCAAACAACTCTGCTAAAATTCTTAGCCTTAGAAGAGAAGGCAGCCAGAAGTAGCATCAATGGCACAAGGATAATGGAAATCTGTTGCCCATTTAGACTCTTGCATCAGCATTATGCTTTCTGATAGTTTCTTTCACTTAAGGAGGTATATCTCAGCAGCTTTTCTGGAATAGTTTGGCTCTATCCATATGACAAGGAACAGAGAATAAATCACAGAAAAAGACATATAATAAACTTTTCAGATCCGATTCCAGGATGTAATGCTATGCATTGATTAAAGAGCAGCAGGAAATACTGTGGGGCACCAGGATTCTCTTGTCTATACCAGTAAGCTGTTAGTGTGGTCTCATCTATGCTTGTAGTGGCTCCTAAAGGTGGTTTGGATGAAGACACTCATCTGTAGGATGGAAACTTTATCCAGGTCTCCAAAACTATTCTGCTTTGGCTGGTCTTGATGCCAGAAAAAAATTCTGGCTATGTGTAATCTGCTAACAAAGGAATAGCCTAAGAGATGTCAAACCCACCAAGTTCCAGCCCATTTTCTTGATATTATCTATTTGTCAAAAGAGATGATACTATGTTAAGTGGTAAAATTCTTTATAGAATTTAATAAGTCCTGCAAACTTAAAACATCAACAACTACCTCCCTTACCTCCAGGAAAAGAATCTAGTAGATTTAACTCTGGAACTTTGTAAAATGCCCAGTTTTTTAACAGTGGCTGGTTTTGTAGTTGCATTTTCAATATGGAGAAAAACAAGAACAGAGATCACATTTATTTTTAATATAAACCTCAGTTGCAGAAAAAAAAAATCAATCTTTTTCAGCACTCTTGGGGAGTGGAAAATGAAATGAATGACAACTCCTGTGGTATAATCTCATAGAAAAGCTCCACATGTTTTTAATAAAATTTTCATTTCAAATCAGCTTAATTATAGAGTCATCAATATGGTTTGTCAAATACCTGTAATGTTCCTGACCCAACAATAAGTTTGGGATGTAATATTTCATTGGCTTGCCTCCATTTGCAAATTATTACATTATACATTAAATTACAGCACCACCTATACTTAACCTTATGTACACATGTGCACACACATACACATTTTGCTTAGTTAAAATAGTTTGTCTCATGAAATATAATTTATAATTATCAAAATGATTTTTCTTTCTAGTTGATAAAAAGATACTCTGATTTTACCAAATTAATGCCTCATATCAACATGAAAACGTAATTAATTAATGGATACACTTCATATGAATGCTATATTATGTTTCCCTCCATTCATTAACAGCTTATGGTTCATTAGGCTATTACATTTTTAAACTCCAGTCCTTCCCTTATCAGTTTTAACAAAACCACTAAAATTAATGATTATATGAGTGGCACAGCTCTCCTCTTTGAAATCAATAGTGTAATTATGAGTAGTTATTACCTGATTATTTCCATTACCTGATTATTTCCATTACCTGGTTAATTTCTATTACACAAAATCTTTGCATTTCACTAGTGGTTTAAGATGGAAATTTAGAAATGTCTGCTTTTAAAATCCAAGGATAATTGCTTCAAGCAAAACTCAGTAGTCATATTTCATTTTTAAAATCAGAAACAAGGAAATATTTGTTTGAGCAGTTATATTTGGTTTAGAGTAAAAAAAAAAAAGAAAGTGGCCTAAACTGCAGCCTAAACTGCAGCCATGGTAAAATGTTACAATACTAGAACCCACACAGTACTGAATATTTCTGTTGGCTATAGCCCTGCTATCAGAGTCTGTTGAGCTATGTGGTGACCTTCACTGCAGGTATGACAAATGAAGGTGAGCAAGATTGTTGTTGGTGTCTGCAAAAATTTACACATATTTTTGCTGAGGTTGGACGTGTGCGTATTGTGTTTGGCACCTTTAACTCAAGTGTCTCAACAATCCCTCTGAAAGCAGGTATTCATGGAAAATCTGCAACACATGTATTCAGAATGGAAAAGGTAAAAAACAGCAGGTCAACATCTAGGCAAACAAACCCAAGGTAATAATTTTGTGCACTCGCACTTCAATATTTTCATTGGTTGTGTTCTTCAAAAATTAAGTCACTTCATGTCAGGTAAGAGACTTTCTCAACTTCCAGCTGAATTATCACCTCAAGACAAACAGGCCTTTGTAGTCAAAGTGCTGACAAAATCTTAACTATACTATTATCAAGCCTATGCATACATGTTGTAGATAATTTTTAAAGCTCTCTGATTTTATTCCAGTGGAAATTCCTAGATTCTTCTGGTGCTGTTTTCTTGTTGTATCAAAGTACTAAATAATCTGCTGTGGTCATGACATGTATACTCTGTCACAGGCTGATGAATTTCTGCCTGACAGTTTATAAAGGAGCCAGAAATGAAAAAGGTAGCCACCCCCCCTATGCACCTCAGAATGTCACAGACACAGGATTGCCTGCAAGTGTGCTCAGATTGGTGAGACAACTTCAGCAAAAATTTTGGCATGGGCTCAATTTTGGCTTGGAGAAGATGCAAAACCAACGATTAACTGTCTATTATAAAAAGCACCTGGAACATTATTGTGAAGAAGAAGGAAAGGTATAAGTTTCTGTAAAGTCCAGACTTTAGGAACACATTTGAAAATTGTGTTTGCTTACAATAATATGTTGTCCTGGCAGCTCTTGTTGTAGCATAGCCTCCAGCACGTGTGGGGACTTGTGTGTGTGTGATGCACAATTAATGAGCTCCAGGCAGTGCATGTGCCCCTCAGCCAGAATCCTGTCACCTCTTGAATAATTTCTCTCTACATGCTTCCTCAAATAAAAGTCTTTACAATGGTTGACGAGTGACTACTGAGGAGGAGGTGTTATGTGGTGTCAAAAAACTGTGTTTCTGTTACTAAAGAGGATGTTGTCATCTAATGCCCACGACATACCTAGAAATAGAGCAGTTTTATGTATAAGCCTCAGCCAAAATTTGTACTACCAGTAGGCAGAGACCATTCTTGTGAATGCTAAATAGTAGGAAAGGTATAAGCAGAGGGCACATTATAAACCCACTTTGTTACTAACCCGTGGTAGTACCAAGCTTGCAGTCCTGCTACAAGTAGCTTTACTCTCTGGCCGTAAGGGTGAGTGAAGGAAAAGTTTGGTTGGCAGTAACTAGCAGCATGTATTGAGATGTGTATGATAGGCATGGTTGCCCTTCTTAGTCACTGAATCTAAGTAACAAGCTTGTCTTTAGCATCACATGTATTACAAAATATAGAATGATTCACTTCTTGCTTCATTATCGATTTGGAGTGACATACCCGGTGATAAGACCTTTTTTGGTGCGTTTACGCTCAGCTGAGCACATCTGTGTGTTACTGCCAGTATTTGTCTCAGCTTTGTTTCCTCTGATCAAGTCATGGGTGTGGAGACTGGCTCAGTCTTCTGTGGAACAGCATTTCTGATTAAAAAAATATCAGACAATCAGGAGGGAACTTTAATACAAACTTCTTTAACTAGGAATTGGCCTATGTGCTAAGTGTAAATGGACCAGCAATCAAAATCTTGGATATGGCAGACTTGTGGCCAAGGACAAGAATGCCAATATGTACAGTTCAACCACAACCCATATTTTTTATATACTCCCATGGTATTCCTCCTGCTAAAGAGCAATTACTGTACAGGTTTTCTGGTTCTTCTGCTGTAGACTCTTTTTTTGTCATCCAAGACTACCAAGTTTCTTATGTTCACAGCTGGAGAATACTGTATGATGTGGGTGGAAATTGTTTCCCATGAGGGAATGAAAAAGTAATCCAGAGAACTGGGATTATTTGCACTGGGGAGAACAAGTGCAATTTTAAGACTTGATCCCAGTGAATTCAGATCCTGTTGTTTCAGGTAGAGCAGGCCTTCTAAAGTGCATTAAGCAGTGCATGCACAAGGAGGCCCTGCAAGTTGGTCCAGATTTACCTGTCTATCCAGTTAATGTTACTTAAAGGAGTACATCTAACATTGTGAATCCTGTTTTATTGATTATGCAGTGTAAAATCATTCTGTTTTGGTAAGCAAGTCTAACATATTAGACTGATGTGTTGACTTAGGCAAAAACTATGCCCAGTGTGCCTAAAACCCTAAAAGTGGCTCTAGATGAAATAAATTCCATCTGTTTCACATCAACAGAAAACCAAAAGACTGAACATTCCGCCTCCACCAAGCTCCTGGAACATGTAGGAGTGCAATTTCCCACAGCCCCTGGGAGTGCTGATTCCTGGATGAAGGTATAGAGCTCCCAAGCCTGTGCTACCCCAGCAGAGGAGAGGTGAGCAGCTTGTTTCCCAGAAAAACCAGGAATCGGAGGGCAACTAGAGGCATGAAGGGGTAACTCTGAAGTGTGCTGTCATCTGGTGCTGTCCTCGCCCCTTCCCCAGTACAATAAAATCTGTGAGTAAAGTTAAGCCTAGAGAGTTGTGGGGGTTTTGTAGCAACTAAAGTACAAGTAACTTAAAAAAGTGTAAGCCTGTTATTTGTAAGTTAGAAAATGTTGAGACACTTGGTGACAAGGACATGCAAAAACAAATGGTCTGGGAAAATGAAGAAGTGGTGAAAGACTTCTTGTTATTAAGAAAGAATAAAAATAGCAATAGTGGAAAGGACATATAAGAGCATGGAAGATTTTCAATTTAATGAGAATGGTAAGAATATGAAACACGAGTTCAGGATGTGCAGTAGTATTCTATACATATGTTTTCAGAGACAGTAGTAAGTGAAAATAGCTCCCTGATTTCTAGCGGAAAAAGTGACGTTTATGTAACAAAGAGATTTAAATTGTCTTCAGGCACTGGGTGAATTTCACTATGAAGATTTAGCAAAAACCTTATAGGTAAAAGATTGGTTTTATTTAATAAGAGAACTCAGAGAAGAGCGAGACACTCCAGCCATCTTTAACAAATCCCAAGAGCTCCTTTCGCTGTTGAGTTAGTTTCTGTGGAAAAAGCGAGAAAATATTTTGCTCAATCATACATGAGAGGCTGAGAGCAGATAGATGGTCAACCAAGGAATGAGCTGCACTATTTGATTTGAAAAAAATCTCACTTTTCAAATTTGGGAAAAGTTTTCTTTACCTTTCAGTATATAGGAAGAAAGATTATCTGTCAATATAGAAGGGATAATAATTTATAAATTGTGAAAGGTAAATATTTATTTAGGGACTTTGTGTTTACATGGTCCTTAATAAGTGTCAGTCTGAATGTGATAACAAAAGGGTCTGTTGAATACAGTAATGCTGACAAGAAAAATACTGCATGAACCATGGAGATTAGACCACTTATTGCACTTTAAGGGAGGATTTTTCCATCTGAGACAGACATGACAGGTGTGCAGATTGTACCTTATATTTAAAGACTGCCTCCTAAAACAGCACATTATACTTTGTTCTCGTCATCATACTAAGCGGCGAAAGAGATCCTTCACTATAGGTACATGAATTTTAATATGTTAAGATGCTGGTTGAGTTAGAGGGAATATTTTATACTTTGAAAACAAACAATTATATTCTTTCTTCTATTTTTGGTGGTATATTGACCATAGTGCATTGCCTGTATTTATAGAGATATCTTCACCATACTTGAAGACCATACTTGATTGAATGATTTAGGAACCACCAAACAGGTTAGAGCCTGCCATCTCACCAGTAACTGCCTAATTGAGTTTGGGGTGGCCAAGAACAATCCACAAGTTAAGTACTTCAGCTGCTGAGGTGAGCTGAGACACAGCCTTTTACTGCTTATGAATTACCTGAAGAGATTATTTCAGATAAAGGTCTTCAGTCTGTTGCTGAAGAGTTTCAAATACTCCTAAGGAGACATTAAGTAAAGCACACTCCACCTCTTGCTTAAGAGCTAACAGTTTCAGGTTATCAGAATGCTTTCGCAGACACTTTCAAAGAGCTCTAGGGGGAAAAAAAAAGTCAATAGTCTGCCATACAGAAAATTCCATCAAAGTTATTTCTCAAATGTCAGATATGAATTAGGCTTGATTTATTGTATTGTGTTTTAGAAAAACATCTAAGAAAACATAAAGTAGATATATTTTCAAAGCCTGAGTACACATGCCTTGACTAAGGAGTCAGTTCAGGGAAGGATATTTTGTGGGGGGATGTTGCATAGCAGGATTACAATGACAGATAATGAAGACATGGGAAGACCATGTACTTCAACACAGAAACTTCCAGACAGGGAACAGATTTGCCAGTACTGAGGAAGTTTTTATAAAGGGAAAAATGAGGTACCTATATTGCCACAGAGACATGGGGCAAATATTCACATTTTTATCTGAAGGACAGTAAAGATACTTCTAGACCAGCAATCTATGGTCATAGTGATATATAAAGCTTTACAAGTCCAATTATACAAATACTTAGAAAATTTAATTGTACATAGCTACTTCAGTGCTATTCTAGTGTAATTATACAAAGTATATGTAATTCGTATCTAGATAATGGGTAAATAGAGAAGATGTAAAACATACAACCTCAGGGGTTTTTGTTTTCACGCACGTCATTGCAGAAGGAGCCTCTCTGTGAGGAAACACTGTTAAAATGAACACCAGAGGAGAAACACCCTGCTGCCTCCAAGGACCTAACATTTGTTCTTCCTTACCTGGCTGCTTCACTTCATCTAGAATGAATATTATCATGACTTATGACATATGACATTCCCTCTGTATATGAGCTGCGGCCCGTCCCATTGGCAATCTGATAAGTGAACCGGTCATCACTTTACTTATGAGAACTTTTAGAACATATAAAACAACTTTGCTTTGGGAAATAGCTAACTTTTCATTTTTCATTGAGGACTAGTCACAAAGGAAACCAGAGACAGCAGTATGTCATCTCCAGTTTTAAAAAGTGCTGAGCAGGCAACATTTGACACTTAAAAAGGAAAAAAAAAAGGCATATATTAAACTGGAAGACTTAAATGTCATCCTTTTGCTTTTTACCTTGAAGTGGTAGGAACTATATCTTCCAAAGACTAACCCAAGCTTGCAGCAGGCAAACGAGTGAGGTAGGGTACTAGAGGTCTTTTGTTATTGTTATTAGTGGCACTTTATGTTTTCTGTAACATCTTTTATCCATCTTCAAGACTGATCTGTGCTATTACTGAATATGATTTGGTTTTTTAATTCTGTTTTTGTGAAGCTTGCTTGAATATTAAGCTGTGGCAACCATAAATTACATTGAATAATTTTGTTAAACACGCATTAAATCTGTCACACAACAAGCACAAGTGTCTAGGAAGCATTTTAAAGCTTGACATTAATTTATTCTAAAACATGATCATGTCTTACATTAGGTTAAATATATTGCATTGAGTGACCTGTAAGCTTTGCTAAACCAAGGGAAAACAGTTTTAAAATGATGAGAGTTAGGAATAAAAGAAAATTATAGCTTTGCACACCAGATTGCTGCATATGAGACCATTTGTAACAGAGATATAAGCACCAAATAATTTGATTCATCCAGCTGAAAGAAATGAACAGTATGATCAAATTAAAATTTGAAAAAGTAAATATGAATATTTATGAGATATCTGGAAGTAAGAAATAGCCTTATGATGAAAAATATTTCTTGCCACTTCAGTGGAGTAGGTTTTGCAGGTTGTTGTCACTTTGGTGGGTCTCTACTTGCCTGTTGAGTGCATAGGACAGATCCTCCTCAGCACAAGAACAGGATGATCTGATGCCTTTACAGAGACTTTTCTTACAGATGAACTCTGGCATGCTTTAATGGCCACAACTCTCAGAAGCAGAGAAAATTTTCAGACCAATGGATGGAACTTGGAAGTAGAAAGAAAAGCTTTATCTCTCATATGACAACATCAAAATTGTATCAGAAAGTAGGTAAAAAATCATGGATAAAGGATTATTTCTATAAATAGTTCATCCTTAACAAGCATAACTATAGCCTGAGAGGATTTTTGTCTTTGTAGTATCATAGAAATCAGTGGTGTGGAACTGGAGTCCTGCCTCCAAATTTCCTGTCCATGACAGATCCCAGATTTGCTATTCTCAAGACAGCATTCCTCTAACCACTACTGTAGAAAACAGTGTATCTTGAAAGGCTCCTGGAGGAGTATGTTTTACCAAATTTTCATGTGTCTGATCTTTTGTTTGGCCTTTCACACAAGAGGCACAACCTGGCACAGCAGAGGTCTCACATGGTGGTGATAAGACTGGTGATAAGAAAACAGGCAGGATTTTTTCTATATATAGGCATATTATTGTGGTATTAACAGACATTATATAAGTTTCCATTTGAGTCTATCAGTATACTGAATTGGGGTCTGAGTTATCAAAATTGGTGATTGCTAGTACTGAAATGAAATACTGTAGAATTACCTTGAATTAGGGAAACAAGTCTTGAGCAGTGAGGTACTCAAAAAAATAATAGATTTCTGCTCAAAGTTTGCAAGTTCTTGTTAGAGTTATATGTAAGTTATTTGTTTTAGAAGTCTGCTGTGGGATATTGGAGGCTGACAGTAGCTTGAAGCTGATAATTTACAGTGGACAGATGTTCTGGGTTTACCATAAAAGGATGTATTCTATTACCACCCACATATTTCCTCGATTACCGGAGAGTCCCTGTGCTCATGTGAAGTACTCCTTATCCCAACTGAGATAACCATTCTGAGTAGATTATCTTGATTAATGGCCCATCACTGAACGAGATAAGCACCAACCAATAGAGTGTCAGAAACTGTTTGCTCCCCAGAGAGGCCTCATCCGAGCTCATTGCCAAAGCAACTGATAGAACGTCGGGAAAATCCTTTTCCATTGTGGAAGTCCCTGCCCCTGGGGGAGCTACCAGCCAAGAAACATGACACAAAAGCAGGCTTTGAGATGGGAGAAATCACTCCACCCCACTCGACTCCACTCCACTCCACTGGACTGGACTCGACTCACCTGGTCTGCCAGGACTACTCCACTCGACTGGACTCCACTCTACTGGACTGAACTCAACTGATCTACCAGGACTACTCCACTCCACTGGTCCTCTGGACGAGACTACCAGGATGGGACTACCAGGACTGGACTACCAGACCACTGGAATAGCAGACCACTGGAAACTCAGAGGACTCTGGACCACCACCATCACTGGATACTCAGCGGGCCAGACCTTATACAGGACCAGTGCCTAATTGGGCTACACAGCTACCACCCTGGTCAACGGGGTGTCAGGTTGCACCGTGACTCTGTCGGTTTGTTTAGGCCAGTGTTTCTGTATTCCTGCATTTATTGTAGAGTTTTTTATTAAAATTGTAATTCTGACCTAAAGTCTCTCAAGGTATTTTGTGCGGAGTTAATTTCCCCAGCTAGTTCACGTTCAAACCAGCACAACAGGTGAAGAGCTCCACAGTCTTAACTGTGCTTATAATCTACTCACAGCCTCATCTCAGGCCTTCCAAACCAGCCCTTGCCTCACAGTAATGACCCATTCTTCCCTTGGAGGTGATAATTTACTGTCAACACCAGATATTGTTAAGAAACATAAGTAACTCCAAAATTTCTATGTATTTCTATATCTTATGGCTTTTTAAAAGTTAATCTGATTCTCTCTCTAACAATATGAAAATTTCTTCACTAAAGTTTTTTGCCTATCATGCTACTCATGTTCCATTTTTATAGTTGGGAGTTCAAGTCAATGCCATAGGGTAAAAAACTGAAGTTGAACGTTGTTTAAACTTCCTCTGGCTATTTCAATAGGTAATGTGAGCAAAAGGTGATGGCACTTTATTTGCAACAAACTCAGAAAACTTAAGAGGATAGTAGAGAATTTCTAGATTAACAAATTGTGTCTGCAGGTTTAATGCTTCACTGACAAAAACAATTCATAGTGCCACTTTGTGGATAGATTCATTGTAGGGTTATTCATGGGACTAAGCTTGGCGTTAAGACACTGCACTCCAGAACAGATTTTATTTCAGTCGGTACTGTCATGTTAAATTAGGGTTCCAGTTTTCGTTTTCATCCGCATGTCTGATTGTCTACACTGTTTGCTTATTGATTTATACTCCAGCTAATACCTGGAACAAACCAGCCAATTTATCAGGTGGAGAAACATAGTCACAGAAAATTGAATTTTGCCTTTTCAGGTTGGGGCAACTCCAGTCTCTCAAATCACAGGGCATAAGATGTGGGTTATTCTTTGTCATAATTAAATAAATATATATTAGAAGAGCATAGCAAATCCCCCCACAAATCCCCACCAAGTGAGTCTGGTATTGTGATTTCTCCTGGATTATATCTGAACAAAACTCCCTTTTCCTTTTCATTCTTTCTCTGCACACCAATGCTTCTGATTTTTACCAAGACAGCAAAAAGTAGACAGAACAGAAAAGAAATGAGGCTGACATGTTGTCTTGCTTAACTTCTTTAGAGTGCTCAGGCTTAAGAAGGAGACCAAAAAAAAGCAACCCTCAAGAATTTTAAAACCAGTGTTGATGTCTTTCCAGACATTTCTAAGATCATAACATTTGATTCTAAACAGAGCCTGAGGTCAGCAGTGCTTTTTTTCACTTCAGCTAATTTCCTGTATTCCAGTAATTTTGCTTCTTATTCCAGTTAATGCCAGAAAATACAATTGCACAATCTGCAAACATGAATTTTTGTACTTTTTCAAACCCTACAATAGAGTTTCTCAGTCAAGTACATGAATATTTTGTCACACAGGTCGATGGGCCTTCCAGGCAATTTTTTCCATCTCTCAGAGAAAACAGTCCCTTTCTTTTGCATCTCCAAAGTAATCAATGCCTTTTATTTCAGATTGCCATGGAATTATTGATTTTCTAATGCAAACCCTTTTATTAAACTCATTATACCTTCACTCTTGCTGGAACAATGGAGATGGAGAAAAGCTTGAAGTGTAGCCCCATTTCCAAACAATTGCTCAGCTGGTGATGTTGTTAGCAGTACCGAGTGAAAAATTGCTCTGACTGCCCAGATTATGCATCATATATAAAAAAATTAAGGGTTGAAATGACCTCTACTTACATAGTTATTAAAAAAGTTTTCTACAAATGTGTTTACAAGCAATTTTCTGTTCACTGACAATAAAAGTATTCTGCAGGCATTTTTTTTGTGTGTGTATAACCTCTTTAATATGGGATTGAATCTATCCCTGAAAATATGTAAAATTAAACAAGCATGTGTAAGGTGTGACTAGAGAGTACTGGTTTTTTTAATTTAAAGTCTGTTCTCCCTGACCTTTCAACAGGAATGAGTTACTCATAATGCCTATATGACTTCAGAGTCTAAAAATACAACTGTAATGTAGATCTGAATTGCCGAATATATGGCGTCAAACAGAAAAATATTGTCCCCTTCGGACTCCATTCTGGGAATAAAAACTGGGTAAGAGCTCTTTAACACCCTTGTTAGAAATCTGTGTTCTCATCAGAGCTTCTTTTTTTTTTCACTATGAATAAAGTTCTCTCAATGGAAGACAGGGAGTATGAGCCTGTGTTCTTTAAAAACTCAACTCTTCTAAATATTTAAAAAGTGAGTGAATTCGGAATAATCCTGATATTTTCTTGTGTTTATGGAAATGCTTGTTTTGAGAGTGGGAGAACATTGTCTGTTTTCACCTTCTCATCTCCTGAGAAATTATGGAATTGAGAAAGTAACTTCCATTTCTTAAAACAATACCTTTCACAGAGTGACTTTCTCTTTAACTAGGAGAAAGCTGCAGACATTTCTCCTACCTGAAAAGTGAAAAATAAATATAGGGAATTTAATCTGTATTCTTTCTTCTTACTACTGGAAGTAAGATTTTTAAAGAGAATTTTTAAAGATTTTTACGCCCCAAAAAGTAAAAATGCTTGATTTTTTTTCAATTACGTTGTAATTTATTTGGACTAAAAAACTTTGGTGCATATTTCTGTGGGGAAAATTTCTATTTTCCATTCAAATTCTAAATGAGTATATTTACATTATGACTTTAGACCTATTTCAGAAGTCACTGAAACCTGAAAAAACACATTCTTTCAAAATGACCAGATTCAAATGGGTTAAATTCAACCTTAGGTCCTGCTCCAAGTGTCTCTCCTCCTTTGAAAAGCAGCTGAAGTTTAGTGTCAGCCAGCAGCAAGCACCAGGAATGAAACACTTGTATTCATATCAATTAGCTAATAAGGATTGAAAAGCCTTCTTAGGAGAAGGGCGCAGGTGGTAATGATCTGGACACAGTCACTCCTGGACCTGAGTGGGAGTCTAAGATCAAGGAATAGAGGATCTGAGACTTTAATGTCATCAGGTAAACCAAAGTTATTTATTATTCTAATAATAAAAAAAAGGTTTACATGAAAATTATTTTTATCACTTTTCTTTTCTAGGGCTATAGTTTTCCAGAATATTTTCAAAATATTTTGAAATGGCATGAGTATTCAATCTTTCTGTGGATGCTGTATTCTAATGCTATCAATTGTATTTCATTTAAACAACAATCTTTGATGCCAATGGTCTTCTTTTACCATTATCCCTCAAACTAAAGTGCAGCAAGTCACTGTTGACTTTGTGCCAGTTAGTCCATTATGTCTAATATATTTTGTATTCCAGATCTATTGAGCTCTTATTGTCTGTTTGTATTGTAAGTTACATTAAAACCTTGCTTCCCATTGTGGGTACTGATTTATTAAAATGTGTTAGTTCAGAAGCACCTCAAAAGATAAGCCACCTAATTTTGTGATTATTTTTAAAACTAGAGTTGAAAGAGCATCTAATACTCCTTAGAATTATATCTGCTTAAAAACTGTAGGAGTTAAAAACCTTCCCATGCTCTTTGTACTGAAATTTTAAGCCTGTAATTTAAACTGAAGGAATTAAGCTGAGTTGAAAGTATCAGAACTGCAGAAGTGCTAAGGATAAGCAAAGCTCAGTTGTTCAGCAAGAAAGCAAAAAACAAATCAGGAGAGAAGAGATAGGAATATGAATAAATTAAAAAATATTTTTCTCTGTTTGTTTTGTTTCTTTTTACCAGAATATAAGTATTTCAAAGGCTCTTACAGTTGAAAAAAATCACTTTTGACCCTCATAGTTGTCAGTAGGTTTCAAATTTCATGTGCCCCATGCACCCAAGGTGCTGGAGCGCAAACTGCAGGGTGCTGGGATCTTATGGGTATTTTTGTAAGAGGCTACAGCTGGGAATCCTGGATTTGCCTTTTGAACTTTCCTTCTGTTTGCCTCATGCCCTGTTAGGTAAAAGCACATGCCAAGATCAGTGCTTGACTCAAACTGGAATGACCAAAAAGTTGTCTTCATTGTTTAGGTAATCCTCTGTCTACCAAACGCTGCAAACAGCAATAGCTCTGACCATAATGTAGCAGCTGGCAACAATAGTTCCTTAATCTTTTGTATAATAAGCTCAATTAGGCTCCTGTGGAAGCAGCCTAGACTCTGAGGTGTGAGCTGGGGTGGAGAAGAGGATCATGACCAGGCTGGTCATCCTGCAGGAAACACTTGGTGCCAGGAGCCAAGGGCAGGAGACCTGTTCTGCAGACTGAGCCATGGCCCTCCTACCAAAGCTTTTTATGACTATTACAATTCGTCTGTCCCCGCAACTGTGCCATCTCAATGCTTAGCTGAGGTGAAATGTGTAAGTGGTGTTCTGGTAGAAGCAATGCTGACTCCTGAGCCAGCCCTGGGTTGGGTTTCTGAGCTCCCAAGAGGAGTCAGAGCTCAGCCATGTCCTGTCATATAGAGCACTGGGTTTGCGGCATCCCTTGTGTGGTACGTGCTTTTCTCTGGGAATCTATCAGAAACATCAGTTCCTGGCTTTGGGTTTTGGCTTCTCAACCCCAAACACAAGTATATTCAAGAAAAATTAAAAGTTAAACAAATACAATGTCTAGAGGCCAGACTGTGGGCTTGACAAATTCCTGGGCTTTGAATTCAGGATGTCTTGACTCAAACTGCCCAACCTGTTGACATGGCATAGCTAAACTGTTAGGTGGTTACACAGCAAATATAATATTACTGTGAACTACTATGTGTGTAAATCACAATGACAGAACCCATTTGTTTAAAATGAGAATTGGTGAAAGGGGTAAAAGAAAACTTTGCAAAAAGCTGCTGATTTGATTCATATTTTTCTGGGGAGGGAGGAGAATCCCTACTATATCAGCACTAGAGAAGTCTATCAAGACAGCTTGATTAATAGGAAAAATTAGTACCTGTATGTAGAAGTGCAGAAATAAGATGAATTTTTATAATTCTGGAGTTTTATGAAATGCCAGCTAGAAAATTAGAAACACATGGTGTTATTTTCTTTCTAAAAATTCTATAGAAGAAAGATTCACAGCAAGTCATTTCAGTTCTGAGCGAGATGAGAGTAAAATTAAGATGTGGTCATGTAATATGAGATTTTTTACTTATTACTTCCTGCTTAGATAGACCTCATTAAATAGCAAAAAAATATAGACAGCATGGCATAACAAGAACTGTTTTCATACCTTTACAGGGCAAAATCTTTCTACTGGATTTCTTGGTTTATCTGGGTTTGGTTCTTTGTTAAAGAATATAAAATAAAAATTCATTAGCTAAACTTACAAATTTACGGGGCTAATCTGAATTTATTTCTATGAACAAATGGGGAAGTTGGAAGCGAAATATTTCATGATGTTTTGAAGTGGATAGTTTCTCTTCTGGGCATAAAAATTTTACAATATAGCAATTATTTTTGCTTGCAATTAAATAAAGAGAATATTGGGAGGTGTTAACTACTTTAAATATTGCCATATAAGCAATAAAGCTGTGCAATATCAGTCTATCTTCAGATAATGAATTATGACATGATCCTGAGTCCTTAGCTCCCACATCTGTTTGCTGGTACCATGGATTGCACACCATCTGCATACTTAGTGATTTCCAGCTCCTAAACTCAGTTTTGTTATGAGATGAGGCACAAATAGAAACATGTGCACTGTCAGTAGCAACTGAGACAGATGGGAAAGCTGCACATCAAGTGCTGTAAAAAACATGCATAATTTGGTGTGAGTGTAACAGTTTGGGGGAAAATGAATACATTTATTAACTGTTTTGAGAAGCTCATCAATAAGGTGGTCAATGCACCTGGAGAAGTCTAATTGGCTCGTACCTGCACCTGCTGCTGGTTATCTTGAAATTATTCTGTTTATGGGAATCCAAAACCTATGAAAACTTTACCTGTCATGGGTCTGGCTTGACTCTTACTGCTGTCACTGCAGATCTTGCTTAACTGTCCCACAGCCACTGAGACTATACCAGGTATATGCCTGCTGTGACCAGAGGTTGGTTTTCCCTGTCTTTCATGGGATGTCTGTAATCCTGCTGTGGCTTGGCATGTAGTAGCAAAGGCCCATCCACAACTCTCTGCCAAATACGCATGGTCTGAGCTTAACAGTCTCACCCACACTGCAGCCATATTGCTATGATAGTACACGGGATTCCTAAGGAACATCTACAACTACTTAAACTTGGTTTTAGAAATTTAAGTAGTATGTACCAAGATGAACTGGCTGGATGCTTTATGATGCATCCTGCATAGCCAACACTTTTATTCACTTAGCAGTCTGTACCTTTTTTCTGGGTTGTTTTGGCACAGGACAGACTGTCAGCTTTAATCACCTTGAAAATTTCAGGTAGGATGTTCAAGAATTTTAGGGTAATATGTTTGCAAAATAAGTGTCCTGAGTGGAAGGATTTTTTTTTTTTTTAGGCTTGCATACTATGGCTAAAAATGGGAAACATTTATTTACTGGAATTTTTACCAAAAACCACTTTCACTTATAAAAGAATCTGAGCATTTTTAGAAAAATTGAGTGTCCAAATTTGTAGAAATCTCTGTTCAAGAGTCCAAATCTCACAGTCCAAATCAGTCACAATTAATTACAAAAAGAATTTCATCACCTTCAACCACTTTCATGTGCTGTGTAACACCTCGGTAGGTGTTTTTTTACCTCGACCCTGCTTGTTTTTGACATAGCTATGAAAGGCATGACAGGTATTTCAGAAGTATGGTACTACTTTGGGGTTTTTATATAACAAGAAGCATTATTATGTGATTTCTGTGGGGTTGTTGTTGGTGGTGTGTATGATAGAGGGCTGAGCAGTGATAAAGAGCCTGTGAGCGATGTTCAGACTTATGCCAACAAGAGCTTCCTGGTGAAGAAAAGAGGGGCTGGAAAGCAAGTGAGAAACACAAAGTATTTGCAGCCTCTCACTCTTTTGGGAATGGTGTGTGTGCGTGTATCTGAAACCACAGCTTGGTCTGCTGTTTGAAAAGGTTGCTCGGGGTTATATTCTGCCATACGATTTTGGCATTTGGCTATGATTGGAGTCAATGCGGGTCCTCTGCATGCATCTGGGGAAACAGTATGACCCTTCCTCCTTGTTTTCACTCACTATATTTTTATGCTATGGCACTTCTGAGCAGGGACAATCTCAACTGCTCATTCACTTCAGGGGCCATCTGTAAAGAAAGTTATTCTTGTGTTTCCTTTCCTTCTCTTAGCAGTCCTTAGCCTTCTTTCAGGACTTCTTTTCTTGTTGATTTATTAAGCTACTAATGTTCAGGTCTCAGTCTATAAAAATTAAAACTTCAATCTGAAAGAAAAAATAACTAAGCAGATAATATAAATACAAGATAATAGTACAAGCAGCTATGAGCAGACATAGCGTATTTCATTTTCAGACATCTTCTAAAAGATAAAGAGCAGTTCAATGAAATTAAAGATGTGGAGAGATTTTCCCTCAAGCCACATCGAGCAATCAAGTCTAAAAAACAAGCCATACTGTGCTCTTGAAGCAGATAATAGTATCAGTGATGAAGTATTACTATTAGGAGTAAATGGCTCCTGTAAAATAATAAACTGATTTAATGGGCCAAATGATGATAAGGTACTTTTCCTGCATATACCAGGGGCAGAAATCTTTTCATCAGGATTGGTGTCCTAACTTGACAATCCTACTGCAAAGCTCCAGAAGGCTTGAGACTGATGGTGGTGTTGTGATTACCCTGATGGAGATTGAAGTGGGACATCAGAATTTGTTGCACAATAGAGGAAGAATTAAGCACCTTGCAAAAGTTACCTATAGGAAGCATGTTGTTGCCAGCAAGTAGCCTACAGTGAATGATAAACAGAAAAGGAGTATCTGTCCAACTCTGACATTGGAGCATGCACGAACTAATTACGGTGCCAGGGGACAACCTCTATACAAGACGACAGAGAGCAAGAATGAGGACCCTTTAATGGAGAAAGGCTTCCTCTATTCAAACTTCTCTGCTGCCTTGTGGACAAATGAAGCTGGCTTTGGTGAGCTCTGCACTCTTCTTTAATCTGGTATTGCTTGTTCCTATATACACTGGATTCCTGATTTACTAGGAGACAGTAGGCTATCTGCTCTGAAGAATCAATACGCCATGTTGTCTCCAAAATCCTGTGATTTCCCTGTAGTTCTACTGCTTGTAATCTGGAAACTGTCCTCCAGCCCTTGTGTCTGGAGAGCAGAAGTTACATGAAAGCAAGACATGCAGTGCTTCATGTTCAGAAAGTTGCTGGAGGGTTTGTTGTGTCAACGACTGCTTCCAGTGCAGATGTCCAGATGCTGATCCCCCACTTTGCAATATGGGGCCGCAAGCTGGAACTGCCACAGGAGTTTCTTGTCCTTTTTCCCAAATGGAAAATGATTACCTTAACACTTTGATGATCTGCTGGGATGAGACACAGGAGGAAGTTGCAGTTTGTAGAGGGAATTCCTGAACAACCTGGTCTGACCTTGTAGCTGATCCTGTTCTGAAGCGGAGGTCAGACTAGAGACCTTCAGAGTTTCCTTCCAGCTTGAACTATCCAATGATCTTATGAGAACTGGATTCCAAAAATCTTTTCACCTAACTGAACCTTCAGGCAGATTCAGGAAAAGTCATCATGTGAATGTTAAGACACCCATTTCTGAAGAGAGCTCAGATTCTCATATAATTGAAAGATATATTTTTTGTTAAAATTTCAGTAAACAGACAAAAAGATGCCATCTTATTATTGTATTTTACTATTATCTGTATCATACTACTGAACAGAATTCAGTTCTACTTCCTCTGTCTCCTTGGAAGCATTCATATCTGACAGGCAGAGATTCATATCAAGAACATGAAAGGAATTTGGGAGTTTTCTAACTGTCTGGTGCCATTTTTTGTTGGCTTTAGGTGCTGCTTTTGGTTTCTGTTTTGTTTTGTTTTTTTTTTTAATACAAGTGAAAGAAGGAAGTAGTCCCAGTAGAAAACTCTCAAATAACATTTTAAAGGAAACCTGCCTCTCAGGATACAATACTTAGATGCTAGATGACATCGATGGCACTTTCTATTTGTTGGGTCCCCAATGTACATGAAACATGAAGCAGACTTTGGTTCAAAAATTACATGTCCTTGTGAGTTTTTCCTTTGCCTGGAATTCCCCAGTAGCTGATGACTTGAATGTAACACTGAATTTAAGTAAAAATGTCATGTCAAAACAACTCTGATCCTAGTCTAAGAAAAAGAAATAAAGTACTAAATAAATGCAAATACAGATTTTTTTGTGTGAAGTTTATTCTGCAAATTAGAGATTTTGACTTTTTTTTTCATTTTCATTACTTTTCAGTTGTAGAAAGACTTTAAAACAGTTTCTAGAGCCTTGGTGAATGTAGCAGAAGACTTACGAACATTTTTCTTTGGAGGAAATGCAAATATTGTAGTTGCAAAATGTTTGTTTATGCAGAGATATCCCCAAGTTCAGCAATAATTCAAATAAAGTGTTCCAGTGTCTTAGGAAGTTTTATTGAGGGAATCCAAGATTCTTCTGAAACTTTTTTTACTGTCCTTATATATCTTACTATAAAAGTAATGAATTTGTGGAAGAAAAAGAAGAGACAAAAAAATAATGTTGAAGGAATTTGGAGAGCTCAAAACAGATATAAAGGATAAATCTACCTTCCGTGTGCTAGTAAGAGAGAGAGAAAGACAAAATGATTTACTCCCAGTTTCCAAAACATGAGATCCAAAGCATAAAAGTACAAAGAACTTAAAGAAGTATCACATCACCTTTTAATCTTCAAATTTATTTTCTCAGCATACATTTTTCAATGAAAAAATTGCCCATGAGATAGGGGAAAAGCAGTTCCTGACACTTATTCTAGCAATTTATTGTCTCATGGGGGATGTACTATGCATTTTCTATTAAGTTATCTTTATAAGGTGTTTTTTTTGGTTTTGTTTTTGGGTTTTTTTTTAACATTTGAACTGATTTCCCTGGTTTTCTGTTTCATATTAAAAAAACTATTCTGTTGTTTCTGACTTTTTGTTTAGAGAAACATATCACAAAGATATGTATTCTCCCACAAGAATATGAAAAGTGTTGGCTGAAAAAAGCTTCATTATCGACAACATTCAGACTATTATGTCATCTGTGAATACCTGATCTTTGCCCTTTTGGGTTCACATTTCTGGTATGTTTCTATTACAATTTCCTGAAAGTTTATGCAGGACTGTGTATTTTCTATGAAACTGGCCATGCACAATGGATTTTCCTTGCAATTCACCTTCAGAAAGCTTATTAATGCTTAACAGTTTTGTGATGGGCTCAGTTATGTCTCACTGGCACAGTTAAGTGTGTGTATAATATAATGCTATCAGTAAAAGCTATCTATTTAGGCAAAGGCACAAGGGAACCATCAAATGTCGTATTCTAACAAACAGACATCAGTCAAAATGGCTTATATCCCAACAGCTGTTGGGAGTATTACATGGAGGGCTAAGGTACAGGAGAAGGATACAGCCTTTGCTTGGTTAATCATTGCTTGGAGAAAGAGAGACTGCTTTTCTTTGGAGATTGCAGTGTCTGAAGGTTATGTTAACTGTTTAATCTGCTTTGATGAAAACCTGATTAAATAGTGGAACAAGAGAGAAAATGTACGTTTGGTGAATTTTTATTAAGCTGAATATATGGTCTACTGGATCTCTAGTCTAGTAAAACCCCTCCATCTGCTTTTCTCTGCATAGTTGTAATTCTTGATCACTGATTGTGATGAGTTTTCTGTTCAGAGGCCTGCATGTCTCCTTGGTACAGAGAAATAAATGCATTCTACCTTTGAGGTTAATGCTTCAGAAGCGTGCTTGGATTCAGCATGTTCATGTGTGGTGTTGGTCATTTTTTCTCCCTGTATGTCTGAGGTCTTCTGGATGACTGATGAAAATAGATGATCTGTTATGTGCTTTCACCAGGTAATTTTTGTATTTTTATAAGTGGTTCTGTTGTCCAGATTACCTGAAAAAAAACCCAACAAGACAACACCCTAATAATCTGTTTTCCACAGACCCATTGCCAGCATTGCCACAAGAGCAAGTGTATATTTTAGTGCTGTAAATGCTTTTCCATTGATCACTATTTCTGACAACATAGCTCTATAAATTGCTTTTCATGCTTGCATTTTTTTCTTGTTCCATTAGCACTGATAATAGTTATCTCTGCATAGATTAATGGAATTTCCTACCTCTAACTAACATATTGTTCAAACAAATGCTATATATGTTTTTAACTTTTAAAATTACTTGAATTAAAAGAAGACATTTATTGTTCAAATACCTACTCAGACATCTTTCTGTGATTTTTTTCCCCATTGATTCACCTCCACTGTGTATTTTGAATGACACAACTTGAAAGCCTGTATTTAAAAGGCGTACATCAAGGAAACTTCCCATTCTGACCGTTCACAAGACTCTCTGGCAGTACTGTGATTTCATAAATGGAAATCACATTATTTTTAGATGAAAATGCAATGCGATCAATTTGGATTCTTAACACAGTTGATTTTTTTATTTTTACTCTTCCCCTCCCAATTCTACAGTCAGAAATTGCAATTAGAAAGCACAACTGAAGCTGCAGTTAGAAAGTGCAATTATTTCATTACAAGATTCAGAAAATAAACCATCTGTTTTTTCTGAACACTAATTCTTCAATCTTAGCATCTATTTGTTGATCTGTATAAGAAAGGATGCAGTCTTACACAAGAGTTTCATCCCAGCATATTTAATGGGAACTCTTTCATGAACACAAATGGGAGCAGCAGCAACATTGTACAACCCTCCCTGCATACAAATTGCCTAAATTTTGTTTGAAAAAGGATGAGGACAGGAAATTTTTAGGATCAAAGTGGCAGTAAGGAACAAAATTTTTACTATTAATAGAAATTCCTTCCATGTTCTTTCCTTGGATTTGGCCGTGGGGATGAAAGTTTCCTTGCACTCTGCTGTGTTTATGGAAGAGGTGGGAGTTCTGCTTTAACTGACATTGTCCAATTCCCTTTTATGAGACAGTTAACAAGTGCTTAGAAATTTTGCCAAAACATTACTCAGTTAGGTTGATACATTCCATGTCAGATGTCTGCCTGAGCCAAAACACCTCTGTGTCAAGCAGCAGGGCTGAGAAAGTACATTGTTTTGCCACATTGCCTTTGAAGTGCTCTAGCTGGATATCCAAAAATGACCAGGAATTTAAATATATTCTTTGTCATTGCCTCCATACCTTCATGGAGCGAAGTAAGAAGAGGACTATATTTCTGCTATAGCTTGTCCACTTTCCCTCCACAGCCTCAATATAACGCAGAGTAGGTTGATTGTGACTTTGATTTTATTGATGTAAATACTAGATTTCTGTGCTTCAGCCAGTAACATGATAATATGGTACTGTGCTTCGCAGAAATATTAATTCCTTCAGAATAGGAAAAAGATTTTTCTTCCCTAAACTTTTTTTCCTCATAATTGATCTGTCATTTCTTAAAAGTAAAGAAATTAAAATAAACCGAAATAGTGAAAAGCCATTCTAGGTCTATAAAAATTACTGCAATAGCATTAGGAAAATACTTAATGAACCACCTATTGAAGGGATCCTGCATTTGAAAGGTGGAGACTTTTTTTGTCCAATGATTGAAACCGATCTTGTCACCAAATCATCTTGGTGAGACAGGCTGTGCAGGGAGGTTTCATCTCTGGGGATGACAAGAAGGTGCAGGAGGTCAGGGCCACCGTTTCCACAGTTCAAGGAATTTGGCTCAGTAGGTTGTCAGAAAGCTAAGATTGTGAGCTGGTAGGAAATTAAACATGTTTCCAACAACCTTGTAAAAAATCTGTCCAATCTGTTTTTTTTTTCCCCCCCCAATAATACTCTGTTTTCAACAAAAGAGCAAATTCTGAAGGAAAATGTTTTGTTGGATTTTCCCCCGAACTAGCTCTAGAATGTGAAATTACAATATAAAGGTTGGATTCAAGATGATGCAATAATGAGGAGTACTAATTTATTTTTTAGGGGAAAGAATTAATCTTAAATATTGAAAATAATTGAAGACACTGTTGGCACTCTTCTGGTATGCAGAACCTAGTTAGCACTGATCAGAAAGTTATCTACTGATTCAGACCCTTTAGATCCACAAACATGAATGAATTGGTGCCATTTTTGCTGAGCGGGTTTCAGAAAATTAATATTAAGAAAATGTATTGCCTTCAGGATGATCGATGTTGTGGCACGAGGAGAGGATGAGAAATGTATGGAGTAATTTGCTTCCACTTGCGGAAAAAACAGCTGCATTGAAAATCTATCAGGAGAAAATTAAAGTAAGGCTGAAATAAGCAGCCATGTTAGTCTTCTTTAGTAGCAATGCTGAAGCTGAAAAAGTGAAGGCTTTGAAAATTTGAAATGCTAATGAGCAAGAGAAAAGAATAGCAAGTTTAATTTAATTTTGATACCATATACAAAATGATGTTCTATCTTAATAGAACAGACCATGTGACAAAATCTCTCTTTCCATTTGTATCACAAGATTGCTTCCTTTCACTTTACAAAAGAGTGCTGTTTTGTTATACCTTGGTAACCATCCTTACTGAGATGCAAACCTTGATCTCTATCCTGTTTCATGTATATTTTAGCGAATTTCATACGTTTTGCATTCAGGTCTTAATTACTTTCATATAGAATATTCGTCATACAAGAAGGTGGGAATCTGAATGCACAGCCTCAGTAATTCTACTGCATAAATCTGCTACCATGGAAGATTTAAATAGATTGCATTTTTAATTTGCCATGAAGCAAAGATGAAAACTAAGTATGAAAATTATTTTTATGTATTTGGAGTCTAATATTAAAAAAAATTAGAGGCTTTCTTTTCTTATGAAAAGGCAGTGATGGCTGTTTTCAGTATGAAAATTAATAGCAAATTCTTCTTCTGTAAGTTTAATTATTTTTATATAAAATTATATAAATTAACAAGCTTTATCAAGCACATGGCGGTCTGCCTGTTCCCATGCTTAAGAAAATGGGTATTGAAATATGAGAGCACAGTGCTGAGTTTCTGAAAGAAATAGGGGCCAGATCCAGTAAACCACATGAACTGGATCTGCAGAGACTGGGATGTGAGCAGACTGAGGCTGCTTAACCCACTCTTTAGGCAACAGCTCTGTAAGTGAAAACTGCGTGCTGTTCCAAGGCTCCCTTTTATAGCACTTAAGAGAACACCTAATAACATGTACCTCAGAATAAGATGCAAACCCATCATTCTGTTTGGATGGGAAGCTGCTGAAATTTGTGCAGAGGTGATTCAAGCCAGACAAGATGGAAACACTGCTCACAGGTGTGTTTCTGCAATGCCATCCTCTTCCACAACGTGAATACCCTCTGGTCCCTTCAAATACAAAAGCCACATGTTCACTTGAAGACAGATATCTATAATTTTTCTTCCAAAGGAAGAAAAGTCCTTTCCTTACAGGAAGGAAAGTTAGTTGTTTCTACAGCTGCATATTTCTTCTAGCCTTGCCTCTTAGAGCAGTTGCCGTGGCAGTGCTTCAGACTATGGAGATTCAAATCCACATCTTCTCTCCTAAGGTCTTTTGGCAGGTGAGGACACTTCAACATTCCTTAGGAAAGAGAGGAGGAGGAAATAACCACAGACCTGTAGACTTATGCTTGTCATTCTCATCTCAGAGAACAGTGTTCAGGTTTTTAGGTTGCTTTCTGACATTAATCACTCACTGTAAAGTTCTGGGCATAAGTGCTGTCAAGTGTGAGGATACTTGCAGGGGAGAAGTATATTTGCATCTTCATAGGCAAAACATGGAACCAGCCAGTTCTTCCAAGAGTACCATAATGACTAATTAGCTGCAAAAAATAACAAGTTACAAGCTGTAGGGAACCACCCCCAGTGGAATAACAGACATGGCTAATTTGAGTTCAGAAAATAATGTTTTGAGCCTTAAAGTCCCTATTTTTCATGCTTTGTTTCATTACAGAAAAACCAGTAAGCTTTGGGATTGGGCCATGGGGGTTCTGGTATAAATTCTAGATAACACTATAGGAATTTTATCAATAAAATGCTATTATACAAGATATGATTACAAAAAAGGATCAGATTAGGCCATAAAGGGGACGTGTAGAATTTGTGTTATGTCTTCTTTACAAATTGTCTATTTATTTCTGTACATATCCGTATGAACACAAAAGCCAGCCCACTTAATTCACTGTAAACACAATCTTATTCAAGTTTCTAAATGTACTGACAATTTGAAATGTAAGGAAAAATAAGGAGAAACTGTACGAAAGTGTCTTTCAAGTCAAGTTTGCTACAAACAACATTGGAGTTTTGATCTCTGCTTCTTTGTATTACAAATTTCCTAATGCTCCAAATAATTACCCTCAGAATTATCTTTACATGGATGTGTTGTCCCATTGACGTTAATAAGACAGCTTGTGCACATAAAATTAAACAAAGGTAGAAATATGCTCAGAATCATGTTCTATATAATTGCCTTTGGTCACTTGATAATACGGATGAAGATTATTAATTCACATCCAAGAGACCTGGTCCAACACGGCAGTGAAGCTGCAGAACAAGTCTCTCTTTCATGGGTATTGTGGCATTTACCTAACTGTGTCATTTTTAACTAATTATTTTTATGTGGTCTGAATTTTTCTACTGTTTCATATTCTCTGGTTTTCTACCCTTATAGTATTGTAAGTGATAGTGATGGATTTCCTTTATTATGCTTTTTTTTTCCTCCTGTTTTCACCTTGTGCTTTAAGTCCCTTAAGTGGTACAGCAGATATTTTGGAAAAAGCAGGAAAAAACTCTTAGAAAAAAGTTCAATAATATAATTCTTGGTAACCAAATAGAAATTCTTTTTCCCCTGCTCATTATATTAAGGTATTTGCATAAAACAGATCAGACTTTACAGCAAAACTTACCTGGACCAGAGAGAACAGTATGAAGCTGTGTCAGGGGAGGTGTCAAGGGTTGACCTGGAGGCAAACTCCAGATCCCCACGCTTAGTTCTTCAGAGAAGAGGAGACAGCAAAAACAGGCTGCAAACTTGGAAAATGATTAAATTATTTATTTCACTAACACTACTAAGAATAGAAAGAATGAAAAATAATGAAAAATATATTAAGGCATAATATACAAATATCACTCTGCCCCCATACATTTCCAATCTTTCTCATTGATCACATAAAGGACATAAACATGATTCTGATCTTATGATTAAGAGTTCTTACTGCCACCTCATGGGATAAAGAGAGTTCTTTCTGTAGTGTAGTGGGATAAATCCCACAGAAGACAGTTCCCTAAGAAGTATCTTCAGCACGGTTCCAAACCTTCCAGAAACACCACAGCCCGCCCAGGTTTTTGCAGTGGTGTA
>VZRJ01012177.1:7367-46584 GCA_013397565.1 Ptilonorhynchus violaceus | reverse complement strand
AACCCTCCAGCCAGAGAGCTCACCGCCAGCCAAAACTCCTGAGCTCTGTTCTTCTGGCTGAGTGATTATCCTGGTATGTGGGAGTGCTTGGCCATGTTCTTTTGTTTCTTATTAATTAATTAATTAATTAAATTTGTTTCCTAGGCAACCCCCTCCCCTTACAGTCTTCCTTTCAGATGGGACAAAAATTCTCTGAAAAACCCAAGCCCACAACATTATCTTACCACATAAAATGCTGCTTTGTGAGATTAATGATAGATCTTTATCCCAGTTTTGTAAGACAATATGAATGACAGCCTGCAGGTGCCAGCATGGAATTCTGTGATTCTGGTTAACTTCAACTGTCACCCAGAAATTTCTGTTTTACAGCAGTATTAAGAAAACCTAAGGAACACTGGACTTCCTGTGGAGAGCTGAAATAACTCTCTGCTGTTGATGCAGAGAAAAAGAGTGTAGTTCTTTTTTCGCTGGGATGAAAACTGGTCAATGAAATACTATTCTTATAGTTCTTTTCTGATTTTTTTTGGTCCAAAATAATACTACTTACCCTTAAACTCATTACCACTCTCTTTGTGAAAAAAAACCCAACCAAACAAACCCACCAAAATTAAGGCCAGCTTTGTGAGTTTAGAGGTACTGTCAACTAATTTGCTTGTATGTACTACTTGGACATGCTAAATGAAATGTAAGATATACAATTTCTCTTTTGCAATTTCTGTGCTCGTTATCTCACAACTTTCCACTGTGAGACTTCCTTCCACTAACAGGAAATATGTTAGAGATGAATAGTAATTTTTGTAGTGCTTACATTAGTTTCTTCATCATAATCTTAATCAGCTCTGTTCCATAACAGCCCTTCATTTGCAATCTTATTTTATTGCTGAAGATTCTTGTAACTTCATCACTATCAGCAGTGTTCTGTCATTTTTTTAGGAACTGGTGGCTGATGGATTATTGCTTCCCAGCTCAAAAGCAGGTCTGATATAAAGACTGCTGACAAGATCAGGTGCTGAAGCTGGATCTAATAGTACATTTGCTTTTACAACCACACAGAGAAGCTACCAGGAATTAAAAACACTGCTTGAGAGCTCTTCATTGGCAGGCACATTTCTTTATGCGATTTAGTATGATTTCAGATGGGCAGCAGTGCATAAAACTTGTTGGTTTGGTTGGGTATAGTTGAGGTTTTTGGTTTGCTTTGGTTTTTTTTTTTTTTGGGAAAAAAAAGATGTGGGTTTCTCTGCAATTTGTTTGTGGCTATAGCAACACAGTGGTCTGCACATTTTAAGTGATCTGTTGTATTTTCTAATTGAACAGGTTAATTCTAATCCAATTATAAACTGGATGTGAGAGCTGCCAGGCACTTATAAACAGAATTTCTTCCAATGTTTTGGTAACCAAAGCTTTATGTGTTTCCTTGCACAGCAGCTGCAGCAATGCCGTACAGACTTAAAGATGCTTACGAGCTTTTAATGATCAGTTTATCAATGGTGCCTCTTTAATGAATTCTCTTAGATATTTCTGTTTTCTCTGTTTCTTGAAAGCTTCCCTGTGCCTAGAAGAGTGCAATAGTTTTTGTCTTGCAACTGTAATGAATAGTTGCTCAAAACTAGTCAGAAATCAAAAGATTTATTACCTCTCGTAATCTTCTAGAAGTCTTCGTTTTTATGCCTTTTGGCATGGTGTATCAATATATTAGTTGGAGTGGACAATAATTTTCTTCACTGATGAACTGGATGTACTTCCTTCACTTATCTTGTCCATAAAGATTATCTAATCTTTTATAAAGCCACTGATTTTACAAATCCTTCTTGTTTTCAGTGTTTTCTGTAAAACATCTTGCTTGTTTCAGCACAATGAACATTTCTTTTAGCTCCAGCTTTTGCTTTTTTAATTTTACTCACCTTTGTGGTTGCTATTTTCTGGAGTTTAAGGACTTTAGTTTCTTCCTGATACTTCAAGGATTTCTACAGGGAGGCTGCAGATGAAAATACAGAAAGAAGATTCAGGCTTTAGGGAAACTGCTGCGATCCACTTGTTTGTTTCTTGTCTTGTTTCTGCTTCTAGCTATTGCATTTTGGTTTACCTTTGGTAGAATCTATAGTCAGAAAGTGTTCTCACATCAATGCTACTACAGTCTGAGACAACTGCTTCTTCACCATGTCATTAAAATATGCTTTTAACAATTGGGTTAAAATTATATTCTTTTGTGGTGAGCTGTAACTATCATTTACTAAGATTTAAGGGATTTACAAGGCCTAAAAGAAAAAACAAATGCTCTGCTTCAGAAAGGTTGATTTATATCTTCAATTTTTGTGCAGATGGTACAACAGATGTCTCTGGTCAATAGCTTCTAAACTTGTAATTCTGCTCTGAAATTTGCTACATATGTAGATAAATATGGAGGCAGGTTTTTGGGGTTTTTTTTGGCACATCTTGTATTGGGGAAAGCGACTGATCTCTACAGGCAAGGTGAAAGTTGCTTTATATTTATAAATTATTTTTGCTGCTACTTTACATCTTACTGATTAACTTAGCAGAAATAGAGATGGCTTGCCTAAAACATCAGTGGAAGGTTAAATACCATGGCAAAATATTCCAGGAATGCTTTTAAAACAATCTGCTAAAGCTTTCTTCGGAGATTGGTAAAGTAGATTGTTTTCCATTCACTGAACAGGTTCCTCACAATGTGTTTTTTCCCGTCTGATGTGATGATAAGAGTTCATACTGGAGCTCAAAATTCCAAATATGTTTCAATTTGTTCACTTTTATAAATTACTAATTCTGCTAAATATAGTTCAATTCTGCACATCTTGTAGGCTGGATAGAACTTACTCAGTAGATCAGGTTCCCTGTGGGCGTTATGGTACCTTTGTTGGCAGGTAGGATTTCCCACATGTATTCTCTGTGCTAGAGGAGGTGGCACCCGTCAGCAGTCCAGTAAAGATCCATCTGCTGTCTGTACCCTGGCCCTGTTGGCCCAGTGTGACCCTGCCACGAGTGGGATAACACATCTCCAAACCATATGCACAAATACATTCACTTTAAAAACGCTTCATTTAGTTAAAATTGCATTGTTCAGCAGCCAAAACAGAGGTTGTCCCACTGAACTTGAAGATTGCTTAGACACTTAAAGATAAGTATCTGTATTTATAAGTTTGTGTAAGTTCAGAACTAACCATTTTTTTTGCCAACCCATTTTCGTTTTTGTTGTTTCATTACTGATTTTTATGACCAGAGTGTGACTCTTCACTCCAGAATTTACTCTTTACATGTAGAACAAATTCAACAAGTAGGTGTACAGAAAAATGTGCAGAAAGTCTCAGAATCCTGTGGGAGCATCACTGGCTGGATACAAGGGTGGTTTTTTGGTGCTTTAAGAAAAAACATTGATGGGAATCATGAGAGATGACACTATAAAGAACCCAGTATTGAAGGAATTTGTGGTGACTGACTATGAAACTGAAGGCAAGTATGTAGCAAATGGGAGCAGAGAGAGTAGTCATAAGGTCAAAGCTAATGCTTAAAAAACCTCAAACAAAAGAAAAAACTGAACAGTATTTCAAACTTAAAGAAGCCGACAAGCCAGTCACTAAGCAAATCTATTTTCTTCTTTTGCTGAAGCTTTGGTAAATTGTCTGATGTTACTTGCAAGGTGTTCTTCAACCAGAAGTATAAGACATATGGAAATTTTAATTATTACCAGATCACTTCTGATTTGAATACATAATAAACTAGGGGTGTGCAGAGGACAACAATTTTATTTTATGAAACTTTACCTTTTGCACTCAAGTAAGGAACGCCAAAATATGAAATGGTCATTGGAGGATTTTTCACTTTCATCTTAAATGAAATTTGTAGAATTCATATCAGTCCTTACCTTTATGTATAGGTAAAGAAAAATATTTTCAAAAAATAGAGATGAAAACATTTTTCTGATTTTTCGTCTTCTTCTTTTTCTTCTTTTTTTTTTAGGTTTTTTAAAAATGTTTGTTTTGTTTTGGTGTGTTTTGTTTTGTTGGGTTTTTTTTGGTTGCTGGTGATGGTGGTTTTGGTTTTTTGATTTTTCCCTGTGTTTTCTCCAATATAATGCTTTGCAAATGTTGCAGATATTGTATCAAGTTTTGAAAATTAAGTCATCCCATTTAAAGAAAATAAAAAAACTACAGAAATGGGTATCTGTTTCAGATATTGGCACAAGTTTGCATATGAAGCTGTATGCAGCTGTGACTAGAATAGCTAAGAAGTGCATTGGTCTGAGGGCATTAGACATTTAAATGTTGCATGCCAGCATTCATGCACCTAGCTTGCTTTTTAAGGTGGCAAGCTAATTTTTGTTTCTCTTTGTCAGTTGATATTTGAAGTTATATAGACAAAAGCTTTGATAGTATCGTAAAGATTATGATAAGAAAAAAATAAATTACAAGTTAAGAGTCTAAACTTGTTAGAAAAGACCTTCTCTTTCCTTTGCATTTTGCAAAGAATGAATTCTGGCCTGCGTTGTCATTACATTATATACTGAAAGAACACATCTTCACATTTTTCCATGAAAAATTATTGAATAAATTGAGTACATTCATAATTTTCTTTGTGATGTCAGCATCATGCTTTTAGGCCATGTTAATGTGTGTACTTCCTTGTTTCTACGGCTGTTCTTTGAAACTTTGTCTTGGAAAATTGGTTCTGAAAAAAATGTGCATCTGTCTCTATATGGTAATAAAGGCATTTTCATTCTTTATAAAGGTAGCAATGCCTAGGCTATTATACCTTCTTGATACCATCATTAACTAAGAGCATTTTATAACAGAGATGCTACCCAAATGCAAAGCTGCCCTGTGAGATCTATCTATCTGTCTATCTGGATATAGATATATGTGAAAAATATGAATCCTAGTTGGACTTGGGATGCTGCCACCCAGGCACATAATTTGTTCTTTAAAGTACATTTGTGATCTTCATCTTGCTGCCTCGTTACATTCTAAGTGCAGTTATTAGTAAATAGAATTTTGCTCGAAGAATACCTTTCCACATGCCTGTTAAATCTTTTGAAGACTGTGTATACTTGCAAATTATTTACAAGCCAAAACAACTCACAGTGCATTATTTTATTTATTGGTGTTCTACCACACATCTACCATGTTCCTGTGGCTGAGCTTTCCTGGTAGAAACTCAGGTAGGGTGATTCACTAAGAGACAAGACAAAGGGAGATTTAATTTTCAGGTCTCTGACAACCTTGCTAAATCTAGGCCATGATGTTGAGACATTTTGAAAAGACATATGAAATAAGAAGTTGGGAAAGAAGAAAAAAAACCAGGAGCACTTTCTGGAGGAGGTGTTTGCTGTATACTCAATTACTCACTGCTGTGTTAGTTAGCCCACAACTAGTCAATAAATTGAACTTTCAGTCTTAAAATGTGCATGAGCCCAGTATTTGTATTTTTTCTCATAGAGTAAACTTGCAGGCAGTTATATTCAAAGTTAAATTCGTGTGCTCTTGAGAGAGGATCTGTCAGCCAGCAGGAGACTTCCGTCGTGAAGCTGTGTAGATGATGCTTCTCCTCCTGTACTCAGCAGTTGTGATATGGTAGCAAGTCGTGGTACAGCTCCTAGGAATGGTCCTCCAGAAATATCATGGTTTGACCTGGTGTAAGACAAATCTGATTGGTTAGAACAGGTGAAGGACAGTTGTATAGACCACTTGGTGTTCATGTGACATCTCTGTGGAAGGAATGTTGTAAAAACCACCCAGGAAGTGACAGCTGACTTACTCTCTTGCTCCCTTGCTCCCTGCTGTACCCACAAGCAAGCAGTGGCCCCCGCACCCCCAGGCCAGGACCCCCCGGGGCCCCGGACTCACCCCACACCGGTCCCACGCTGTTTGGACCCGGGAGGAGCTGGTCTATTGCCATGTGGACCAAGGCCAAACAGAGAAGCAGCTAAGCTGAGTCAAGCTACGCAGAGAGAGCCGAGNCACCCCACACCGGTCCCACGCTGTTTGGACCCGGGAGGAGCTGGTCTATTGCCATGTGGACCAAGGCCAAACAGAGAAGCAGCTAAGCTGAGTCAAGCTACGCAGAGAGAGCCGAGATTTGTCAGAGAAAAAAACCCACCCCTTTCGGAGGTGGATGGGTGAGATTGAAGAGTGACCTTGCTGTTGTAGATAAGGCGAATTGCAGAGAATTAATTAGCAGCCAAAAGACTTACTGAAATTTGGATGGCTGCCAGCGCAGAGAAGCAGTTCGGGGAGGGCAAAGAGCCTTGGGCCCGGGAAGCAAGCCTCATACAGCTGCATTATCTTATGGGAGCATGTAAACTGTAATAAATACTTCTGTAGGCATTTTCTGCAAATATTACCCTCTTCTCTAAGCCATAGAGTAAGAAAAGCAAATTACATGAAGGACTGATATGGCGATCAGGAGCCTAACAGAAGAGAAGACAGGAGTGGCAGAAGTGCCAGTGGAGAAGCCATCCTTAAAAGCATCAGGATTCACCTTTCTCTGTGAGCTGTGCTGTGTGATCTGGAGTAATGCCAAACTGAATTTCTCTGTAATCACAATACAAGACATGGGGGGATTTGAAATTCATCGGCCTAAGATAAGAACATTTTTATGTTGTGAGCAGATGAAATTTGCAGCCTTTGGAGATTAAGAGTAAAGCAGGAGGCTGTTCCTTTAGTGCCTTTAGGCTGGAATAACTTATTCTTAAATGTTTAACCCCATTAGACTTTTCTTGTGACCTACAAACTGCTGAGAGTATTGTGGGAGAGATGATTCACCACTGCAAAAACCAGGGCGAGCCGTAGTGCTTTCTTGAAGGTTTGGAACTATGCCGAGGGCAGTCTGGGGGGGGGCTATCTTCCATGGCATGGATCCCACTACACTACAGAAAGAACTCTTTATCCCATAAAGTGGCAATAAGAACTCTTAATCATAAGATCAGAATCTCATGTTTATGTCCTTTGCATGATCATTGAGAAGGATGGGAATGTATTGGGAGGAGAATGATATTTGTACATTGTGCCTTAATATTTTTATTATTTTTTATTCTTTCTATTCTTAGTAGAGTTAGTAAATAAATTATTTAATCATTTTTTCAAGCTTGCAGCCTATTTTTGCTGAATATAGCATGGGGACTTGGAGCCTAACTCCAGGTTAACCCTTGACAAGAAGTTATATCTTTCTTCCTCCCAAATGGCTCAAAATGTTTCTACGTTTTAAGAGAAAACTTTTAATTTATCATACTGTTTCAGTATTTCTGTGACATACTACAACAGCCTAGTTACCTGTCTTTGCAAAACCTGCAATGCTAGAAATTGCAGTGGTTTGTCCTTATCAAACACAATGGCAGATAAACTTTTTCTGGAACTTCCTCATGTAACATCATGTGACCTATTTCCAGAAATTAGATGTCCATGTTGTTTATTTTAAGATTTGGGAAGAGAATTATATCCTTAGAAACTGTTTGGGCTGACAGACACAATTAGTTACAACTTTTCTTTTTCTTCAGAACATATTTAAAATAGATTTTATGTATCTAGTTTTTGAATCGTGATTAACACTAACTTTTACAAGCAGATACACTTTTAAAAATTGGTACAATGTCTGGTGTAATGGCACGTAAGCTGGTTTTTTTTTTAATTTGCTTTGTTTTTTCTCTTTTTTTCCCCCATGTGTATGGCATAAAGAAGAGAAATGTTCAGTCATTTTCTCACCTATGTTTTGTGCTGATTTCTTGAGTGAAATGTTTTTGGAAACGTAAGTTTTGATATGCTGCTATTGAAACATTATCTCTTTTCTAACAGAAATGCAGCATGTGTGTGTGTGGTTGACTTGGGAACAGTATTTCAGAAACAGTCTTGATATAGTAATACTTTATTGAATGTTCTGGAGTTGGTGGCTCTGTCATTTTTGTTTTCTTGACCTGTGACCTGACCTGTGACCTCTCTCTGCTGCAGAGTTAAACCCTAAATCCTTAGAAGATTCCTTAGAGGTGAAAAATCTTGAGGAGAATTGTTTCTCAGCCCCTAAGTTTTTTGGCTAGGATGCACCTTCCTGGTGTGTTTGCAGTGATGGCTTTGACGATACTTTGAAGAACCAGTCGTTGAAACATTTAATGCCATTTGCGTCAGCAGACAGAAAAACTCACAGTTTTCCTGCTGGTCTCTCCCACTACTCTCTCCCCTCCTTATCTGATTTGGAAATTCTCCCCACTCGCAATGGTGCTGTAAGGATACAGAAGAAAACATATGACAGTGATATGTTCAGCCTATTCTAAAACCTTTTCAGAGCTATGGCTATGAAAGAAAAGGTAAAACCTGTTAGTCATACAGTGAAGATGCTGGTTCACACTTCTCATTCTTCTTATAGTAACTAACCCTGATTTCGTCTGTTTTATCTGCATCATTCCCACTGGTTATCAGTCAGTATACTCATCTGTATATTAATATGTATATTAATATGTATATTAATATGTATATGTAACTGTATATTAATAATACGTAAGATTCCACATAAGGCTGAAATCAACAACTACATTCAGGGAGAACTTGTTGAGAAAGTAGTTTATACAGATACACTGCTTAAAACAAAGAGGAGTCTTTCCCAAATGAGTGTCAATAGAAGAATGAAAGGAAGGGATCTATTTCCAAGAGAGGCTTTGGGTAATTGTTATTGAGTTTATAGACATGTTGAGCATGCAGTGCAGTTAGAACCAACACAAATGTGCCCATCCATGGATGAGTCAACCCTGCAACCAGATATTAAGATCTCATCAAAGTACTAAAGTCCCCCTCATGACATTGCTATTGCTATTTCTAATGCACATGTATTTGTAGACCTGTGTTAATTTTAAATCTAGTAATTTTTTGGATTTTGTCCAGCAGGAATATGTTTAAAATTGAGATTTATGCCGATACTGAAAAACAATGTGGTGAAGGATTGATAGACTCTCCCTGGGAACATCTGTTAGCATCAAATGTTAAATGAAAAATTAAAAGCTTTCATTTCCTGTTACAGGAAATAAAAGCTTTTATTTCCTGTTACATTGAAATCAGGGTGTAAAGAAGGTGAAAGGAGGAGCATTTTGAAATAAAACAAAGCACTGAAATGGTTTTTTGAGTGTTTCTGAATGGAATAAATGGTCAGAATAAATATATGTAAAATTAATAACTGCTTTCAATCACAAATATTAGATACACAAGTCTAAAAAGGAATTTGTAACAAGCTATTTCAACAAATAAGGAAAATCTAATGTTTCACACCCCTATATAGTTTAGTTTCATTGGCTTCTACCAAGTGAACCTAAATTCATTTTAAGGGCATATATGATGACTTAAAATGTGAAACTGACAATAACTGACAGAGTATTGAACAATTCAGGTATCAGAACATTTAAAAATTTTTGACAGAAAAACATAACAGTAATACAAGTGTCCATAATGTTAAAAATATAAACCAATTTAGAATATATATTATGTAATACTGTATCACCAGCAATTCAAGTGGATTTTCCAAAGTGCAGTTCTTGAGATAATCAGTTTTTTACAACAGAATTTTAAGTAATTTAATTTTAATTTTAAAAATTAATTATTTTTTCAGTCAAAGAATTAACAATATTTGACTTTGTGGAAGTGCAAGATAATTTACCTTTTTGCACTCTACATAATCCCACTGAAATAATGAACAGTCTATATAATTTATTGCACTATACAGAAAAATTTGTAGTAGGTAAATATAGTATAGTCAAGCACACAAAATATGTAGACAATGCAGAGTAATATTCATAAAATGAAAGACCATGTGTTTATACTGAGTGTTCATATCTTTCTGCTCACCTACTTTGCTAAATCTTTGAAGGAAAACAGCAGCAACTGTTTTCACTCATTTAAAATGACAGTAATAGTTGTGACACAAATACCCATGGAAAGTATATTTTATGTCTAGGAAGACTAGCTACAGAGAATAATTTTTATTTCTGGCTAGCACTACTTTTTTTATCACTGAATAAAAAATCTTTATGCCAAGAGAAGGAGAAATTGAAAATGCACTTTTACCTAGAACTAACAATAAGTTGCACATTCATCTTATTATTGCCCAACAACCACCTTATTATGAAGTTTTAAGATCCCAGGGCCATTATTTTAAGAGGTTTTTTATTATTATTTCGATAAGAAGTTATTGTAAGAAAAGTATGAAAAGAGAGGCCCAGAGACTTCATTGATACTCATCCAACAAATGCATGTGATTGTAGGATAAGATCATAGGATAATTAAGATTGACACTGACTTCAGGAGGTCCTCTAGTCCAACTGCCTGCTCAATCCATATGAGGCAAACTTCTCTTAAGGTGTGTTCTAATATGAGAACAAGCAAAGGCTTCAAACCGTTTTTTCCCCTCCTTATTTTCCAGAAGACTCCCTAAGTTTAGTAAATGTTTCATAAGCATAACTAGCACTTAGCTTTTAATAGGTATTTTGAAAGTTATTAACAATTCTCACCTGTGAATTGCAAGAAATATAATCAGGGCCTAAGAATGAAGCATATGGTACTGTATGGCTGTACCAAAGATCTCATTTGCTTGCTGTTACAGTTTTAGGTGTTGAACATATTCTGAAATGATAGTACTTCTCTACTCAAGATTAAAAAAAGGCATTGGTGAATCAGTCTTCTCATAACATGCTTGGATTGTTTCCCCTCTGTCTTATTATTCTTTTTGTGTTACACAAGAAACACATTACTGCAAACAGAATAAGCACTTGGTTGAAATTAAAAGAAGGAAAAGTTTCTTAACTGCTTCTGTACAGACTTCTTCCTTTCTAGCCAGAGGAACTTTTCTAATAATTTCCCAGGGGTGGAAATACAAGGAACAACAACACTTTTTCTTGAAGAGGAAAAAATATGTCCATGTGACTATTTTCCTTTTGTAATCTGCATCGTTTATTGTTTTTAGTATTACCCATCCAAACAGTAATAACTGAATCAAAAAACCATATGCTGTTAAAAATGAAAAATTTTATTTGTTAGAAGTAAATTAATTCCTTTCATTCTGTATTAAATTCAGTAACTATATTTCTAGGGATATTTCTACATATCTGAGAATCATAGAAATTTTTGAAAATGGACTCTTCTGCCTTAAACATTTATATTTTTTTTGTCCCTGAATTATTCCCACTAATTCAATAATTTTCAGCATCCTTTTTGCCTTCTTCCTGCCACTTCTCACTACCTTCCACAAAGATAAATTCATTTGTGCAATTTCCTCTGTAGATTTTGAGAATCTGCTGATAAGTGAGCAGCTAAATTATTGTGAAATACGTGGTAAAACCAAGCAAGCAAAAAACATTTGATGCCTGGTCATACTAAATTTCCATTTGATTGGTGGTGGGCTTTTGAGGAAGTAAAAATTAGGGAGGGATTGTGTGAGTTGTTTCCTCCTATTCCCCCTTTTCCTCCTGTTTCCCTACCCAATTCAAGCTCTGGTCTGAAAACAGGTCCCTGATGATTTTTCATTTTATTCTGGCTGGGAAACAGCCTGTCTGCCACTAGCAAAGTGCATCACTAGTCTGCTATTCTTTTTTTATTTTCTTATCTTTTTGTATCTCATTCTGTATAAATGTAGCGAGAACATTTCTTTTCTGTTGTCATAAATACTTACAGTGAGGCTGAACCATTGCTTACCTGGAAGAATTAGTATTGGAAAATGAACTGGCTTCCTGCAAAATTTGGCAAGCTCTGAAAGTCTGACCCATATGACTATTCTATAAATAATATTTCTCTGTGTACAATACAAATTCTTGTTGCTCCAACAGTTCTAAGGTGATGTTTCTAAGTATTAATCTGTATCTGTACTTGTGTCACGTATGGCTCTCTCTTGTTCTTGAGCTGAGGTTGAAAGATACCTTAGACTGATTAAGAACTGCTAGCTCATTTTTATAATTGGCAGGGGTCGTGATCAAGGAAATAGGTTTCTTGAGATGAGAGAATTGAATATAGAAAACTTTTTAATTTTTTTGAATAAATAGGACAGAGGAGTGCTGAGAGTACAGAAAATGAAAACGCTGAGAAATACTTAAGTCATTTAGCAATCGTGACTCACTTGGCACAGCATGGTCTTGGTTCAGTAACCAGTATTGCATTAAAATGTGTGGGCTTAGGCTTCCATTTTCTCACTGGAACTTCTTCTAAGTGCTAGTTCTATTAACTCCTATTAACTTTGCCACAGCTTTTATTTGAATATTTCAGAATACAGACATTAACAATTGAATTTTTTATGTGTAAGGATTCCATCAGCAGCATTTAAAACAATGTTACCAGAGAAGTAGCTATGTAACAACAATACACACTAGCTTGGGAAATGTAGAAGAAAATTTGACTAAGGCTGTTAAAAATACTGATTCTTCCTTTAAAAGAAGGTCACAGTTTCATGGATTACTGTATTGAATGCAATACAGGCACATTATGTATTGCGTGGAAATTGACACTGTTTTATTAAACATCTGCTCATACTTTAGTTATAAAATTGAACATTGAGATCTTCAATCAATTAGCATCTTTGTTTGAGATCTTATGTTCCTATGATAAAAATCATGCTTCAGTGGATTCTGAAAAACGTGTCTATGCTAAATGTGATCTTTGAAAATTCTTTTCTTTTATGTACTGCTGATGCTTTTGTTCTGATTCCTAAACCTTTTTAACAGTTTCTCCTAATACAGTGGTAAAATAGCATTCATTGTCATGAATGTGCAAATATTCAGTGCAAATCGTTTATTTTTTGGTTTTGGCCCACATATGAGAATTTAAGCAAAATTGGACATGATCTAGTTTTTTTTTTTTTTTGAAAAGCTGAAGTTCTAATCAGAAGATAGGTCTCTTAAGCTGCTTTCCCAGCTGCTTTCCCAGCTGCTTTTCCCTTACTTCTGACAATTTATTTTTGTTTTGTTTTAGTGGGTTTTTAAAATTCTGTTGTTTATTTTAGAACAACGTTTCGGCAACATAATGACCAACTCCTTTCAACACCCAATGGTGTTTTCCCAGAGAAATTACAAGATAAATAATTAATACTAATGCTTTGCAGAAAAAACCAGTAATACTGAATGAAAAAAATGGTGGAATTGGGGCATAACTGTTTCCAGCTTCTACATAAAGAAAATTCAAAGTCATCTTTTTCTAAATTCACACTGAAGTAAAATATGAAATCAGTTTCTATATGAGAGACTTGAGTAGTTGTTGCATGTTAGGCAGAAGGAACAACTTGTTCTGTTATCATGCAAATAGAATTTTGCTTTTTGACAAAATGCCTCACAATCAGATTTTATCTTCCTATTTTAAGCTTTGGTCAGAAAAGAGTACACCCACTCTCTGCTAAACTTTTCCCAGGACTTTTATGATATGTACCCCCTCACATTGTCTGTGTGTTGCACTTTGTGGCAAAAATATCTGTGGGTGGTAATGAATTGCAGATCAATTGATAACAACACCATGTAGTGAAAGATTTTAAGAAGCACCTAATATTTATTTATGGAAAATTATACACCTATGACAATTTAATGTACTGAAATATATTTAGAACTTTCCATAATCCTAAATTATTCTTACTATATAAATTTTCTTAGTATTTTAATTTCCAAATTCACAACTACAGGAATGAAAAGAAGCTTTTCTGTCTGGGAAATACATTTAATGTACTCTCAAACTGGAGTTCAGGAATGGAGCTAGTCTGAATAACTTTGGAAATATGTTGCTAGTTGCAATGAGCAGGGACATCTTCAACTAGACCAGGTTGCTCAAAGCCCCATAGAACTTGGCCTTGAACATTCCCAGGGATGGGGCACACACAGTTTGTCTGTGGATGTGCCAGTGACCCATCAACCTCACAGTAAAGAATTTCTTCCTAGTATCTAATACAAATCTACCCCCCTTCAGCTTAAAGTCATTCTCCCCTTGTCCTGTCTCTACATGCCCTTGTAAAAAGTCCCTCTCCAGCTCTCTTGTAGCCTCTTTAGGTACTGGAAGGTGCTCTGAGGTCTCCTCGGAGCCTTCTCTTCTCCAGGCTGAACAACCCCAGCTCTCTCTGCCTTTGTAGGAGAGGTGCTCCAGCCCTGTAAGCATCTTTGTTACCCTACCTTGGACTCACTCAAGCAGGTCCACACCATTCTTATGTTTGAGTCCCCAGAAAATGGACACAGCACTCCCAACAGGATCTCACAAGGGCAGACTAGAGGGGCAGAGTCATCTTCCTCACCCTACTGGCCATGCTGCTCTTGCTGCAGCCCAGGAGGGCTGTGTGTTGTGCGTTGCTGACACATGTCAAGCTTTTTGGCCATCAAAACCACCAAAGTCCTTCTCCTTAGGACTGCTCTCAATCCATTCTGTGCCTAGCCTGTACTTTTACTTGAAATTGCCTCGACCCAGGTGCAGGACCTTGCACTTGGTCTTGTTAAACTTCATGAGGTTCACAGAGACCCACCTCTCAAACCTGTCGAGGTCCCTCTGAATGGCATCGCTTTGCTCCTTCCCTGTGTGTGGATCACACTACACAGCTTGGTGTTGTCAGCAAATTTGTTGAGTGTGAGCTTAATACTGTCCATGTTGCCGACAAAGATATTAAGCAGTACCATCCCCTGAGGAACACTGCTTATCACTACTCTCCATTTGGATATTGAGCCATTGACTGCAACTCTTTAAGTGCAACCATCCAACCCATTCCTCATCCACTGGGTGGTCCATCCATAAATCCATGCCTCTCCGTTTTAGAGATAAGGGTGTCATGCAGGACGGTGTCAAATTCTTTGCACAAAACCAGCAGTTGCTCTTACCTTCCCTTAATTTCTTTAAATGAATACTACTTAGGCTTGAACATACCTTTACATGTATAAGATCAATAGTTTAATATAAAGAACAGCTACCTCCACTGCCTTCACTTTCAAGAAAGTTGATACAGCTGATGTTCAGATGATGTTCATTTTATATATATCTGTTGATACAGATGATATTCATTTTATATATAGTTTGGCCTTTTATTAAAAAATGTTCCTCTCACAGATTGGAACATCTTCCATGATCAGAGACTGGCCCACAAAAATGCTGTTAGATGATGGATGGGGTCTAGCATCAAGTTCCTTTAGGCAACCGATTTACACTTTTAACCTCTTTAATACAGCTAAGGTTTCTTGTGAAATCATGCTGTGGGGTGCACTTCCAGTTAGATACACAGGTTCTCAAGTCCTGTAATTAAGCATTTATATTAAGGGTGAGCCCCTTACAAAAGGACCATGTTTTTATGGGATTGTTTTTCTACAATGGTGATTAGTTTGAATAATACATGTTCAAAGTTCCTAAAATATTAGTTGTATAGACCTGTGGGTGTATAAGCTAGCTAAAGCTTGGCTAAACAAGACCCTGTTACTATAACGAAACCATTGTTTGATATCAGGTAGTGAGGGTGGCCAAACTATAGGATGTACTGTGTTTGTGCTAAAAATGATATTCCCTGTTGTATTTTCCATCCTCCTCACCCCTGGTACTCCTTTGTTCTTATGCTGATCTTCTTCCCTATTGGTTTTTTTTGGTGCGTTTTTGTTGGTTTATTGGGGTTTTTTTCCCTGGATTTTTTTATATATTCAGTTTGTTCTGTAGTAAATTCAAAGAAAAAAATTCTGTGCATGCATATGAATATTATTTTTTCAGAGTGAACATCAGTGACTGGTTATCTGTTATTCTCCAGATTGCTTATCTTGTTGTTTTTCAACAAGGCTGTGTTCTTACTCTTGTGCTTTTACAAACTTGACACTTAAGGCTGAAACCACTTGACTCCTCCAGGACTTGGTTCATAAATTGTCTGCTGTTCCTTCCATCTCCCATATTTCAAAATGAAATTCACTGCACCTGCAGAACTGAAGTATGAGTTTACAGCACTGGGTCACTGGGGACTGCTGACAGTGATGCCACATCTCTGGCAGGAAAGCTTAGACTTCCTCATTACAATTTATTTATTTGCACAGCACGTCAGCTGTGTAATGTGTTGAACTGACACTGTAATTCTTACTGATAATGAACCAGATGTTCAGTTCAGAGACATATCATGGTTAATACAACATGTACATAATTTGTACAAAATGTGAAGTCTGTAAGCAAGCAGAGAACCGACCACTTTCTTTTTGAGTTAATATTTGTCTTTAAAAATGCTTTTCAGAGTACTTTGGTACTTGACTAATAGGTTATTCAAAATATAAGCCCTTATTCATTGTTTGTCTAGGATCAGTATCTGTCAGGTTTCTTTTGTGCTGCTATACAATGTAATTAGTATTGATATTTCTTACATAAAGTATGTATGATCTAAGCCTTAACTCATAATGAAGCTTTTGTAAAGGTGTTTGTTTTCTTCTTTCTCTCTTTCACAACTGATGAACTTTCATTGAGCATGATATTCTTGAGATCTGCAATACTTGCACGGCATCAACTCAGCCTTCTCTTCTCTTTTCTCTTCTCTTCTCTTCTCTTCTCTTCTCTTCTCTTCTCTTCTCTTCTCTTCTCTTCTCTTCTCTTCTCTTCTCTTCTCTTCTCTTCTCTTCTCTTCTCTTCTCTTCTCTTCTCTTCTTTCCTCTCTCCTCTCTCCTCTCCTCTCGCTTTTATTAGAAACCAGAATAAAAGTTATGCAGTGGAAAAAATACTATGAAAGAAGCAATATGAAAATGCAAGAAATGCGATCCTGTAGGAATGTAATTTATGCAATATACCAATGCACAGAGTATTTTTAATAGGGATTCTAAAGCCTCTTATAACTTGCATTCTAGAAGAATGCTTTTGGATGAGAACCCATGGGACTCATGAACTTACTCAAGTAAGTTACCTTTAAGTGGCTCATATGACTCTTGGCTTTACAAGCAATACCAATTGAAAGCCATATGGGTATTAGAAATAATTTTTCTCTTATTCTTGCTTTAAAATATTTTTGCAAGTAATAGATAATCAGAATTACTAATAATTCTGGATGCACTCTATGCCATATTTTTTAATGAAAAGAAATAAGATACAACAGACTTAGCAGGGTGTGGTTTAAATCATATAGTGGAATAGATTATATTTGAGTTAAATTTAAAAGTAACTATTATTGAAACATCCTTTCCTACTTGCATTTTCGAAATTTGTTCAAGCAGTTTGGTATTTTACCACTAGATGTCATTGTAGTTTAACCCTCCCACCAGTTTTGTACTAATTCTGTGCTGCCTTCAGCCACTGGATGGCATCTTCCAATTGATTTCAGATGCAAGGATTTTAAAGAGCAGATTTACACAAAGGAGATTATTTTAATGTTTCATTTAATGCCACGGTGTCTTTAAAAGTCTATGTTCTGTTTGCAGAGAACAACTAATAGGGATGCCTGAATATGAGATTTTTAATGAGGTCAGGAAAGATAATACTCAGAAGAGAACAGGGAAGATGTACATTTCAGTAGCTATAGAGTAGTCTTGCTTGAGGGGAGGTTTCTTCTGTTTCTTGTGCTGCAGTTTCTGTGACGATTAGGGACATTTTGTCTGAAGAATTGTCTGGGCCTATCAGAGAAATTCCATGTTTATTGAAAAGAGCATGCAGTGTACTGTCTTCCTGTGGTGTGAAAAGCATCTGTGTACTTGTTATTTGTCATCTACCTAGAACAGTAAGTGTAATAAAACCTCTTCTAGTACTAGAACAGATAAGAAGGCAAAGGTTCTTTTACATGTGTAAGCTTTCAGCAACAGAAACATTTGATAAAGCATGATTTTGTTGAAGAGTCTAAGGTTTTTCAAGGGTGCGTGCCTTTGTATTTATTTCCTTCACTTCTCCTCACTGTCCTCACTTTCCTGATTTCCTGCAAGCTCACCTGCTACCAACAAGCAGACCAGGGGAGTAAGATGCCAAAGCCTCCCTCCTGCAGCACCATCTGCTCAGAGTGATGAGATCTGGTGCCCCCAGCTCTGGGTGGGACACCTTGCTCTAGCTGTGTGAGCAGGTGAGCCAATGGTGCCTAATGTGAATCACCTGCAGTTGAGAGATGGTTGGCGTCTTTCACATACACAACTGAAGCCCATCTGTGCTGACATTGGAGAGAGAGGTTATGCCAGCTCCTTCCTCCTTTGAGAGGCAGCAAGGAATTTTGTTCCCTTGCCTTGGCTTTCCTATTAATCTATGCTGCTAATTTGTTATGTTTGACTGTAGGTTAACGCTATGCATAACTGTGTGAAGTTTTGCCACATTGGACATGGGATCTTTCTTGAGCATATTGCTTTATAGCAGCAGCTTTGCAAGTGCTTCTGCGTCCCTAAAACTGGAAGTGGTTGGACACTGGGGCTCGTCTTGCATACCTGTGAGCACAAGCCATTTGCACTGACAGACTGTGACTCCTAGCAAAGGTGTACAGGAGGGGTGTGCACTGCTTTTATCTCAAAGCTCAGCTCTGCTTATGGAGTTATTTTTGTAACACTCTCTTGTTAAAGAATAATTTTATTCATTGTTTAATATTACATCAGAGCAACTTTAAAGCCCATTGAGATAGGATAAGATGATGCTTAGGTCTTCACACAGATTTTAACAAGCCCCATGGGCTACAGTGCTAAATTCAGCCTTGCTTTTTTGAATTCAAATTCACAGAATCTATTAGTTATACATCTGTATATCCTTCATTTACCTGCAGGGAAATGTAAAAACCCCTTCCTCTAAAGAAAGAAATTCGACTTATCACTTGCCTTCAAATATACATTGCTTTAAGTGTACTTTTAAAATGTCTCTAAGATAGTAAGCAATTTAATTTCCAGTGTGAAATTAATCTTCTTTAAAAGTTCATGTTGATAGCTACTCAAGGTAGGTGTTCTAATTAAATATGGGTGTAAAAAGTGTCATATGCAGTTTGCTTTTGGGGACTTTTCTCACACAAAAAAAAGAGTAATTATTGAAGCAGAAATAAAACATACAGGCTGCTGTAAATTGGTCTGTACTCTATTGGCTTCTTTACACTTGACCAAGCCTGAAACACTTGATGTTTTTTAGCCTATGTTGTATCAAGTGTCTTCAGGTCCACCTGTATGTAAAGTACATTTAATTAGCCAGGGGTTCAGAATACAAAAATAAATGGAAAAAAAACCCTCTGTGTCTTTGTGGTCTGGAAGTGTAGTGTAATCTGGAAGTCTCGTGTAAGACCTTGGTGACTGATCACCTGCCTTTAAAAAACAAAACAAAGGGACTCCTTTCAGCCACTAAGTAAGATACACTTTAACCCACAAGCACACCCCTGTTTCTGGAAACTAGATATTTTTTTCCCACACAGTAATCATGGCTGCGACTTTGTTTCCCTAAGAGTTAAATTATGGTCTATTCTGCAATTATTTGTGTGTTACACCTGGAAGCAGAGGGATGTAGTTACCCTTAATTACCAACAAGAACACATCAGTGTACTTAATGGGAGAGGTGTTAACCTGTCAAGTGCATCTCTTCATGTTTGAACAGCCAACATAATTGAGAATACCTGAGGAAATCAGAGGAATTTTATGAAGCCTCAGTGGAATGCTTTCAAGCAAAAAGTTTCAATAAACTGAGTGCAGTAATTAATGAAAAGTTAAATAAGCAGACTGAATCAGCAGTTCAGTGACTGTTAATTTTAGTCATAATTATATGATCAAAGTATTTATGGATTGTATAGTACCTACAGCACTTCCAGTTTTCAAGCAACTGAGCAAGATTTTGCTAAACCAGTGTCTTATTAAATCTAAAGTGATTTGCTTTATTTTAGGCTGGTTGCTTTCTCCATTTGGAGCATTTTGCACCATAACCTGGCAATTTCCTCTGTGGCAAGAACAACTCCTTAACTTCTTTTTCTGCCTCCAGTTTTTCCATGCCGTCTACCTGCCACTCCAGCCCCAGCTATGGCTTCTATCCCTCCATGCAGACCTCTGTGCAGTAACAGTCAGAAGTGGTGCTGCTCTGGGCAATCTCCAAAAATTACACTGCTAGATCTTTCAGTTCTCCTTCTCCTGTTCCTCCTGACTGGGTTGCTGCAGCACTCAAGGACACCATTCCCACTGTGGCAGGTGCTCCATATAGCAAGGAGCCTTTGGACTGAAGGCCAAGGCCTTCCTGTTTGTTTCCGTGACATTATTGAGGTGTCTTGGGAGTGATGTGAGCTCCCTGTAACAAACTCTTTCTACTGCTGCTGACTCTTCAGCACAAGTAAATGCAACATGCTATGTTTTCTCTTCCTCACCGTATTTCTGAAATTTTGTTTGTACTCAATAAAATTGTATATATTTTTTTCTCTGCCAGTTTTAGATGGTAGATTTCTTTTTTTGGAAATTGAATAAAGATTTCAAGAAGAAATGCTGAGTTTCCTAATAAACTCAGAAGAGGCCAGAATTTTACCTGTTCTGCTTTATTTTTACTAGCTAAGAAACCAGCTGTTAAGTAGAATAGAAAAGTAACACTTCTGTTGAGACAGAGATACCAGTCAGTGAATTGAACCTAGTAATTGACTTCTCTGTGAAAGTCTATTCCATGCTTTTTTGCAGCTTTTTCTTTTTTCTTGAAGTTGTTCTGCAACTCCTCTACTCTTTTGCCATAAAGAGAAATACAGAAGTAGTATTTGAGGGGAAAAGAGCTATATTTAAAATCTAGGATTTTAAAAGGTGGTCTTAGCCTTCCTGGACTCTCCTACTTTGTAAGAGTTTTAAGGAAAGTTTAAGTGTTTAAACCAGACTCTAACTTCTTTGGGAAACCTTTACATATATTGAATTCCCATCCATTGTGCAGGATTAAAAAGCATGAGTATCTTTAATACAATCTCACAATGCAAAAGTATGAATCATAGGAAATTTATAAATAAAAATGAACACTTCAGTTTTCATTAAGAGAAATCAGTTGAGAGCTCCCTGTGAAAAAGGGACATAGAAAAGAAATCTGAATCAATCCATTGTGTAAGGCGTGACAGCCAGAAAAACAGCTTTATTCTAGTAACTGCTTCATGTTTCGTCACTATTTTCATTTATTATCATGCTGTTTGATGTGCCCCACACAGGACTGCAGTACATCAGTGTCTGCATGAACCCAGTGTGTTGCCATACTGAATTATAAAAATTAGAAAGCAGCAGAGCTAAGGAGCTTTCAGTCAGTCTTTACTGTTCTGACATGTTCTCATGCACTAAATTGTAACAAGACACTCTGAATATATTCCATCAAATTTGATTTTATCATGTTCAAACATGTTTGCTGTTACAACCTTGAAATGTTGGTTGTAAAGTCCGTTGCGGGTGTTGTAACTGACAGGTGCTGCCATATTAAAACATAATCAAAAATGCTTTCGCTAAACAGATAGGACACACAGAACCAGTTCTATCATATTTTAACACAATCTGTGATTTACAGAGATCCAGCTATTGCTGTAATGTTATTTGTGTGAGAATTACTGCTTATTCTTTTCTGGTGCCTTTTAGAGGAAAAAATCCATGATCTTTATCTGCCAGCTAATAATTGAGAAACTAAGGAATTAAAAATTGCTTTAAAATATGCGGAGAAGAAAATGTATCATTTGCATTAGTCTTTCATGTTTCTTATTACTTAAGTAGTGATGACATGATAGTAAAAGAACCAAACCAAGCTGCAATCAGAAATGGATTGCGGTTTATTTATTCAAGTAGGTTCCATTCCATATATCGGAAAGGTTTTTTACAAAGAAAGACATGGAAACATTGTCCTCAGGTGAGTATCTTACTAGATAAAAATCTGCTGCATTAGTAAGGTTTCTCTGTTTAGTGACTTACTCTGTTCTAAATTCACTGAACACACATTTATACAAAATCAGCATAAGTAAAGCTGTAGGGGACTTAAACTTGCTGGCCGTCAAGAGTGCCTGTTTGCAGAAGGGTGTTTCCTTTCTGATGTTAAAAGGCTTTCTTATGTGTTTACATTGTCTGACTGCATTTATACTTTTAGGAACAAGACTAAGACTGTAAGTTAAGCAGCCTGAGACGGTGTTGCTACTTTATGATGACTGTCAGTGATTGAAGGACTTTGCATGACAGTGCTTAGAGTCAGAAGAGCCATATTGCCTGTTCCAAAGAGCTTTTCATTTAACGTATAAGGCTTGACCTTAGTGCACCTTACATTTCTGCAGTGAAACTTAAAGGTGCCTAGAGCTGCTTGGGTTTTTCTGTGATTCCTTTGCAAGTATTGCCTGCTTTCTTTTTAGGAATTTCATATATTTGATGCGTTCCTGACATTATAGATTTTTCTTCCCCATAAATACATTTTGTTCCAATACTGGAAAGACAATGTTTGCATGATGCTTCAAGGATGTGTGCTGAAGCTTAGCTTCAGTATTGGCAACTGTCAGGATTTGTGGGTAAATGCTTTCAAAACCAGTGACAAAATTTAATTCATACAGACTGTTTTGAGTAGCTGCTCTCATGAGGTTTGGAACGTATCTGTCTCAATTGAGACTTAGCTTTCTGATTCCTTAATTTAACTGCAGTGCAGGTTTTATGCATTTATAATACGGTTAATAATAGAGGAGCGAAATCTAATGTTGTAAGAGTGATATACACAAGCAAACACTGTATCAACTCAACTAAGAGCTAAAATACCTTGTCAAAAATAGCTGTTGTTTCTTGTAGAGGATTTTTCCCCCCATACTAGAATGTAGAGTGACATTGAAGACCATGAATACACAATGTCATGCAGTCATCTCACAAAGCTCAATCCAGGAGTTCCTCAAAGAGGAAAGTTAGGAGGTGATTTGGCAAGTGTCAGGAAACCCCTGGTAAGAAGATGTTATGTTCCTACAGGCAAGTATGCCAGGAGTTGTGGTTGAAAGATGGCAAGTTTTCACCTAGTAAAAACACATATTTGGAACAATCAGAGCACTGCCCTTTGCAAAATAGAAGAGTTTCCAGAAGTTACTTCGCTGACAATTTTTAAGTCAGAATAAGATGTTTTGTGTCATATACGCATTTCCAGGCAGCAGTGATTCATTCAAGAAAGTGGTGCTGTTCATATACACAAAGGAAATTGAACTGAATATCCTTTTCTGACATTTCTAGATGTAGCATGATTCTATCTGAACAGCAAGCATTGGTGCAATTCTGGTTGATTTCAATAATTGCACATAAAATTACTGTCATTTCCCACTTTTCCATCTCTAGATGGGATTCCACTCCATCAGCTGAGATATGCATTGGCAGGACATATTTACTTCTCATGTTTTTATGGGAGTTGTTTCGTAAGCAGGAGAGTTGTGTTGGGGAAAGCCACCATACATAGGATGCTGTCGGAACAGACCGTGCTGTGCACAGAGAAACGCTAAGCACTGCTTCTGCTATGAGTATCACATTCACATTCAACACTGAGAGGATAAATTGTAGTCAGTTGTCCAAGTTGTATCAATCCTTGCATCAATCCGTATGGCAGAGGAGTGGTGAAAGAGCTTGTAGAGCAGAAGTCAAGCAAGTGTAGACACACTTTTAGATGGAACAGTTGCCTTTACAGATACTGTTACTCAACACACATGCTTTCATGGATAGAAAATCTAATTTTACAATGTAATAAAAATACTTTTTTGAAACAGTTTAAATGCATTTTTAAAATATGAGATGGAGGGAAATTCTAAGCTAAAGAGAAGGATAATCCTCGGGAATGTCAGCACCATTTGTTTAAAGGAAAAAATATAATTAGTGTAAAAATTTCAGTTTGAGTGGATACTATTGCAATGCAAGATATTTTAAAGTGCTCAGAAACTCCCTTTTGCGTTAGTATCTCTAGCGTTAGAACTCTACAGGGCATTTATTTTAATAATATTTTGTGCACAATTGTCATGTTATTTATAAATATTTATGAACAAAATTTTGCTGTAGTGCAGATTCAAAATTGTTCAAACTTGCAGGTGTCAAATTTTGGGAGATGGGCTAACTTCTGAAGGGTTTTGAAGTGTATGTGTTGATGTTCCATTAATGACACTTCTGGCTCTGATTTTACTTTCAGGAAGGTTCTGAATTTATTTTAATTTCTATTTTCTGAACCTTAGAAAAGATCGAGGCTGAATAAAGCTACAATAGATAACTTATGGGAAATCTAAAATTGTAATGGATGTGTCCAGGTTGCTTGTAACTAGTCAATTTAGTTCTTAAATACGCTATGGCATTTGCTGAGATAATTGTATTTTCCTGGCCCTTTTCAGTGGCTAAAGTAATATACTAGCATCATTTATTTATGCACAAGGATGACAGAATCATTCCATTAGCAATTACAATTGTCTACAGGAAAGGATTTTTTTTTAAAAAACAAACTTATGCTTCTCCTCAAGTTTCATAAATACTTAAGGGATTTGGCTAATTTAATGAACTCATTATCTGTTTTGGCTCATGGCTTTCACTTTTTAATTTTTTAAAGAATGTTTACTGCAACTTTTCACTCTGAAGATACAGGAAATTATATTAAAAAAAAAAGAAGAAAAAACATACTCCACGAGTCCCCAGGTATTCTGCATATTGAAATTTGTCTCCTCATGGATAATTTGCTGTCTTTCTGGGTACTTGAGCTAAGGAGGATTTGCCATAGTTTTCTGAAAACCTGAACTCTATGTATACCTCAAACCCCTTGCAATAAAATGGATTTATTTAAGCATCTGTATTCTAGTAATCCATTTTTTGTTTCCCTTAGATGCTGAAATGTGTTAATTATTTTTCAGTTGCCACTAAGATTTTATTTTCAGAATACAAAGATGAATCAACCCTAAGAAACCAACACATTGTGAGATCTTAGAATTGAACTTACTGATGCAAAGTACTGGTGACTGAAATGCTAAGTGAATGCTGTTTCTATGTTGTATGTATGTTTAATACATATTTATTGTTCTCAGTTTGAAAATCGTTAGTGACCTAGGGTTTGCAGTGTTTCTAGTAGCAAACTAGGGGTTTCTAGGTTTCAAAAATTTGGGGTTAAGTTATTGTCAAGATTATTCCAAGTACAATATGATACTAGGGTTCATCTTTTGATGGTAATCAGGAAAGTGGAAATGGTTTGGAAGATTTTGGGATTCTTGCTGCTCTATGAAATACACAATTTCATGTCTTTGCTATTGATGCATTTCTTATCAGCATGAACTGCTATAAAACACTTTGTTAAAGAAACAGACAATTTTTATTAATGTGTGGCTTATGTGTTGTCGTGGCTTGATGCTAGCCAGGTGCCAGGCACTCACAAAAGCCGTTCACTCACTCCTCTACTGCAGCTGGACAAAGGAGAGAAAGTTTTGATGAAAAGGTTGAGATAAGTACTGGGAGAAAACACTCATCAAATACCATCAAGGGCAAAATAGGCTCAACTTGTAGATACAAAGTGAATTTATTACTAACAAAATCAGAGCAGGATAATGAGAAGTAAAATAAGCCCTTAAAAAACACCTTCCCCACACCCTTCTGTCCTTCCAGCTCTACCTCCTACCCCAGCGGCACAAGGAGAAAGGGAATGGAGGTTGTGGTCAGTTCATCGCCCATGGCTTCTCCTGCTGCTCAGGGAGAGGAGCCGTTCCCCTGCTGCACCCTGGGGTCCCTCCCACAGGAGAAAGTTCTCCGCAAACTTCTCGGATGTGAGTTCATCTCATGAGCAGCAGCTCTCTGCAAACTGCTGTAACGTGAGACAGTCCCATGGGCAACAGTCCTCCCCACACTGCTGCAGTGTGGGTCACTCTTCCACAGGGTGCAGTCCTCCAAAGACAGGCTGCTCCAGCCTGGGAACAGGGCTCCACTCTCCATGGGTCTCCCACAGGGTCACAGCCTCCTACCAGGCATCCACCTGCTCCAGCGTGGGGCTCTTCCATGGGCTGCAGGTGGATCTGTGCATCCCTGTGGCCCTCCATGGGCTGCAGGGGCACAGCTGCTTCACCATGGTCCTCACCACGGGCTATGGAGGAATCTTGGCTCCGGCACCTGGAGCACCTCGTCCCCTTCTTCTTCACTGACATTGGTGTCTGCAGAGTTGTTCTCCTTTCACATATTCTCAGCCTACTCTTCTCTGGCTGGAAAATTACAACTGTGCAACCAACTGTGTTTTGATTTCTTCTTAAATATGTTATCAGAGGTGTTACCACCACTTCTAATTGGCCCAGCCTTGGCCAGCAGTGAGTCCGTCTTTGGAGCCACCAGGGATTGGCTCTGCCAGACATGGAGGAAGCTTCCAGCAGCTTCTCACAGAAGCCGCGTCTGTGGCCCCCACGCTACTAAAAACCAGGCTGTGCAAAACCAGTACACATGTTAATTGGGAAAAATGGGCATATGTTATTATATATGTTACTGGAGCTAGGTGAACATGGAGGTCTCTCAAAGTAATTTGAGATTCTTCATAACTATGACTGTGCACGCTGATCTTTATTTCTTCTTATCGCATTAACATATTTGATGCTTGCATTTATTGTAGGAATGATTGAAATTAGATGATGCTGGGCAGGATATTAGTGGTTTATAAAAAGTCATACTCATGGTTTTCCAGTACACACTGGATCCTTCTGATGGCATGTTGTTCTTTACTTTTATTGGAGATTAAAGTACTGATAGAGTAAGTGATAAAAATGCTGTGGAGTTAAGAATGAAAAAAAAAGACAAAGTATTCTCTTTACATCACATAAATTACATTAACTTTTTGTATTGTTCTGCTGGTCATTATCAAATTATTTTTATTCTATGACTGGAACACTAGGGCATTATTAGATATCTAGGAGGAAACTGAGAAAATATAGTAAGTAACATACAGAAGCTCTTACATAATAGAAATAATTTCATCTCAGTGTTTAGGTAGAACACACCAATCAAGCCCAATTACCCCAGCATGACTTCTGTATAGTTTTTAATCACATTTCTTTCTCAACTCCCCAAACAATATAGGTCTAGTGTGTTCAGTGTCCCTGTCCACTGAACATATTTATGGATATTAATAAATATAAATATTTACTGATTTAATGATGTTATATAAGATGTACATCTTTTTCAGTGGAAGGAGGGAAATGATACAATGCAGAGATGAATCCCATCTACAGTTGTCACAGAAACCTGTTAGACTCTGAACTTTGCTCTACAGAGTTTCTCTCGTGACTCTCTTAGGATCTCTGTGGGTGGACACATCCTTTAACATACACGCAACTGAATGACAGATGTACACTATTTTGCAATCAACCTATGAAATAGTTTGCTTCACTTTTAAACAGAATTACTGAAACAAATTTTGTGTTCATAGCCAAGCATGAATTTCCACTAGGTAGGTGTTGGCTTTCATGTCAGCAGAATGTCTGTTGCACTCTGCAGCTAAATTTTGAATGATGAACCACTGAGTTAAGAAACGTGGCAGTCTCAAAACAAAGTGATGCATTGTTTCAGGAAAATCTGGGGCATGACATGAATGTGGTGTGAGTATCTGTATCTATTACACGTGTGTCTCTATTATCAGGAAAATCAGAACATTTTGCTTTTGCATTCTGTTTGCAATGTAAATAAAAGATAAATTAATACTACAAGTTTAGTAGAAAAAGTTTATGTTAGTGCAGAAGAGGTGAGAACTGCCTAGGCAAGAATTGAGACAATGTTCTTGTCTCTCTGTTATTTGGATACTTACAATTAGACTGTTCACCTCTCTTTTTCCTGATGCAAATAATACTTTGAGTTCGAAAATATGTTCAAGATACTCCAAAGAAAATTCAGAGATCAAAAAAGTCATCATGTAGTCAGATTCCCTCTTCAGATCATTAAAAAGGAGGAGGAGTACATTTAATGGACAAATGTCCTTATTGTAAACTTAGAATGTACTTTGTAATCCTTGTCATCCATGTATCTGTGGGTAAATAAGAAAATATAGATTTGTAAGCTGCAGTTGTGCCATTAGAACTGCTATTATATATCCTTTTGTCTTAAATGAAGCAATACTAAATCTCATTATTGGTTTTTATGCTGAAAAAAGTATGATTTGTTTCTCTATTAATTTTCTTCATAAGAGAATTAACAATTATTGGTAATAGGCGCTTTAGCATTATGCCTTGTTGTGCTTCTTTCTTTTTAGCACATCCTGCAGTTCTTCTCCACTTTCTTTGATTTTCTTTCTATTTCTTTTTTTGCTGATTTGTATCAATATGATCCTTCCCACTTTCCTGCTCTTACTTTGTTGCATTTTTATTAAGTTGCTGCTTAAAATCTCCATTCATAGATCTTATTATTAGCCATTTAAATAAATGCCAACACATTGTTCTATCCCTGCCCCTGCCCAAACCACACAGAATTGAAGTGAAATGTATTGAAGCGATAATAATGGGTGAAAAGATAAAGTGAATGAGTGAAATACTGAAGTGAAATTAGTAAAATATATTATTAAAAAAAAAAGGAAAAAAGGAAACCTAGAGTATTAATGGAACAAACACAGTTAGGTCATGCAGAGGAGGTCTGTAAGGACTTATTTAAAGAAACCAATAAAGAATATTTAGAGTAGGGAGAAGTTGTTTTTGTTAGGGAGAAGGTGCACCCATGTTTGCAAAGCAGCAAAGAATGAAAAAAAGTCTGAAGAATTATTCAATGGGGAGTGAAATCCAGCATCTTGAGGCACATCAAGAGATCAGTGTGGTAAGTTGATGCATTAGGCAGAGAATGCCTGTGACTGGACCAGCACACAAGAAACAAAAGTGTTTAATATGGTAGAGATAATCTAGCTTCTCCCTAGGCATTCAAAGTATGAGTACCTCCTCTTCAATTTCTTACAAGACTCAAAAACCCAGCCATTTTACTTGTTTTTCAGGACCGAGAGTATAATAGTAACACTGAATCCCATTCTTACTAAATAAATTTTGCTGTATATACTGACAATAATGTGTATCATGTAGACAATATTTTTGCTGTCAAGCAAAAAATCTTTTAACTACTGAGTGCAAAGCCAATGTATAGGTTCTAAAATTGAATATGTGCTCCATTCATATTCTAACTTTTCAGGTCAGGTGTAGCTAACAAGTAAATAAATAGTATTGCTTTCTGGTGATTCCACTCAGTATTGTATGAAATCTCAGTTTCCAAGGATCTGAGAAGTGATATTTTGAGTTTAGAAATGGGGAAAAATTTACTACTTTAAACAGACCAAGTTAGTGGGTTTTTAAAAAAGAAAAAGGAGAAAAGATAAGTAGTAAAATATTGGCAGACATATTTCTTCTTTAAAAAAAGATCATTTTGAAGGAAATCTGAGCAGATTTAGACTTTTAGGTCTTTGAGCATGGATGCAAGTGTTTGGCTCTCTAAATATGAAATAAGGTGGTCCTATCGTGAGCATAGCAATGTTATGCTGTGCTTGAGGTACCACTAGTGGATGGGGGGCTGCCAGGATCTGAAAGGTTTGTTGGTGTGAGAAAATCAGTTTGAGCTGGAAGCAGTTGGAGCACATGAAATTGTGAAGGCCAAAGTCCAAGCTCCCAGGTTCCAGGCTGGCACATGATGGACAGTGGGTGTCGTGATGTTTTCCCTAAGAGTATAGAGGAATAAAACATTTGAAGAGAACACGTTAAACTATCTCCAGCTCAGAAGACTGTTGAACTTTACAGCAGATGGAGGGTTGAAAGAGCCTTAAGGGAAACCTGTAAATGCTGACTCTTCTAGGGTCTTCATATGAGAGAGAGAGAAGAGGTGAGATGTGAGAAAGAATGCTGGGCTAAGTAATGCGAGTCAGTGTGACTCTGTTTAGGGAGGGGTATAGGTTAAGTCAGTTTATCTTAGCATATGAAAGAGACTTTCCAGTCCCAAATTCTTTATCCTTTATTAAGGAGTATATGCAATGTTAACACTTCCTGATTATTGCTGTCTGCTACTTAAAGCTCCCTCTATGCTATGGATAAAGCTTCCCATGTTTATTTTGCCCCATGCTAAGACTTTTCTTGTATTCCATGTTTCCTACTTTAAAATCTGCTACCTGAATTTCCTATGCAGTGACTGAAGATGCTGGAGTGTTTTGATGCAAAGGAGAGGGAGAAAGTGATAGGGAGTTGGAGTGGTCAGCGCATACTGCACTGGAAACAGTAAGGAAGTCAGGAAACAATAATGACACATCTTGAAATTGTTTGCCTATTGCTGTTCTAGTAGGACTCTGAGAAACCTAGAAATTGGTTAGACTTTCCAAATGAAAGTAGAAAAAATTAAAATCTGTCAAAAAAATAAGAAAGTAACAGGGAATAAAATTGTTGAAAATATGAATTTGACAGTTTACTTGTTATTCGTGCTTGTAGAGGTGTTCTGAAATATTTTTTTTTTAAGTAAAGGAAGTCCTTCAGACAAGACCCTTCTGCCAGTAATTGTCAGGAGTGCCTGCCCTTCTCTAATATAAAATTTGAAATTCCTCAGTTTGCTTTCTTTTTTTTTAGGTTTCATTTTCTCATGCATGTTCAGCTTCTCTAAGAAAGAGAAAGGGAAAATTGCCTTTATGAAGGTTTATGCGATCACTAGTGATTCTGTTATAGGGGAGGCACTTTATAAAAGGCCTGTCTGATAGAGATTCAAATTAAACAGTTCTCCTTAGGTGGGTTATTGATCTTGCAGTAAGCAATAGGTATTTTTACTGTCTTGACAAGTATTTTGTACACTAAAAGCTTTTTTTTGCTTAATGAAAACTCTGTATTTTAGTCTTTTCCTATATTTCTGGCCATTCTATCTCACTTCTTTCTGATTCCTGAGTAGTGATATTCACTGCGTTATAGCAAAGTTGTCTTGCATTTACAGTCTTCCTGGAACAGTCTATGGAATTTCTTATTTTTAATGCTTAAAAAAATCTAGTAATGTCTGAGTATTGTTATTTTCATTATAACTCATGGCAGACATATGAGACAGCTGTGTTTACAAATTCAAATTGCAGTTTAAAGTCTAAGACTTCTGGTAATCCTTCTCATCTAATCAGATACTTATTCCAACAATAATTAAAACCGTAGAACTCTTTACTCACTGTCATTATTTCAGTAGATGTCTATGCAGCGATAAAGTAGGTTAAGAATTTTTTGGTGAAATAACTTATAGGCAGACTGAAAATTTTCAGTAAATTTAAACGAAATTTGACTTTTGTTTTCCCTGCACTACATTCAGGAAAATGTTGATCCTCTTTTGTTAGAGTCTTTGATTGCAATCTTAGTGGAATTATTTTTTTTAATCTTGCTGCTGGTATCCTATAGTACAACTTTTACTTTTGCTAAACATCGAAATACGGTATTAATGGGTATACTTGATGGGATGCAGACTTAAGATATTCCGAAGTTTCCATGTTGCATGAATGATGCATTTATGGTGATTGTTACTGTTACTTTCAGCTTCTTCAAATAAATCTCAGGGTTGATGTGCAACTTCATTGAATAGACTGCAGTGGCCCTATTATAGAGCTATAGTATTTTGAACAGTAAATCCCTTGTCCTGTGACTCACAGGTTGATTTTGAAGTAGAGTGATAACAAGTAATAAGTCGCTAAAGGATAAAACCAGAATTTGGAATTAATATCATGACATGCACTATATATCTTCCTTCTTTCCATGTCAAAAGTATGAATTAAAAAAAAAGTGGAAATAACATGTCTTAACATGCAAAACATGGAATTTTGTTTAACATGTTCAATAACCTGATTTTTTTCAAATAATATAAAAATAAAATGCATTGATTTTGGTAAGTAATTTTCACTACTGAGGAACTACTAGTCAGCAGATGTTTCAGAAGTGAGCAAATTTGGGCTTTACTTTTTAAAGTACCTCTCTCCCTTCTCCTTTTGTTACTTCTCTGCCATGACATTTTAATTCAGGTTGCTCCTGCACCTATTACCCACTCACCCCACAACCTCACATCCCTAGAGGAGGTAACTACTAGAAAATGCTTTCTTCATATGAAAAGTTTATCTGGTTATTTTTTGTTTTGGCAAAAAACCAAATAATCAGACAATATATAAAAAAATATAATGGTAGCTGGTTTTTTGCCTTAACCATTTTATTTTTAGCTATGTAATACTTGTGAATAACATAATTCACAAAATATGACATAGTTAAAAATACTCGAATGTATTTCGGCCTAAACTAAGATCCTCAAACAGGGAAAAAAGCAGTTAAGCATGCATTGGTTAGGATTTTGGGAGACCTTTCCAAGAATTTAATGTAAAAATTTGCTCTTAAGCTCAATTATTAAACTCATCCAAGAAACACATATTTAATGAATTCCTAGAGGTTTGCCTTTAAAATGCACTTGTTCAAAGAAGTAAAAAGAGCAGTAGCAGCAGGCCTGGACTTCAGAGTAAATAAACAGAGCACCAGGAAGATGCTTGCCACTTTATTTTCAAGTATGCTGAATATACAGCTGCAGCACTCAGTGCTTGTGAGCTGCATGTGAGGTTGTAGCTGAAAATCACACTGTAAATGAGCTCCAGAAACAAAAGAGGAAATGGTGTTCACAAACTCTTGTTTTCTGTTTTAGTAGGCATTGATATTGTGCCACTAATTTTTTTTAACATACTGCTTTAATTAACTCTATTTCTTGAAGTGTCCTGTTCAAGTACTTATTTTTGCTACTTTTACATAGACGAAAGGTAATATTTTTCTTAAACTGAAGTATAAAAGGCTACTGTGCACAAGCAGCAAATATCTTTCTCAAGTGTCAAAAACAAACCCCCAAGCGCTAGGAATGTGTGGAAGTTGTTTCATTTTAACAGCTCAGACTAAACAACATTGCTAGTTTAACTGTGAACCAGGGCACTATGGAAAAGAATTCACTTCTAGTAGATGTGAACTTGGAAACTTTCAGTAACTGCAAACCATATCATTTTGAGTTCAACACAGCAAAGCTTGGGGACATAGCTGATGCATACAGGTTAAGTAGACATATTAAATGAGTATTACTACCTATTTTATGGAAAACACATCTGATCTGACGCTATACTGACATGAGTCAGATTCAAGTGTTTTCAAAATACTTGGATATAACTATCATGAGAAGGAATTATGTTTAGTGTGATAAGAACCCAGCTAAGATTTAAAGATAGTTATATAAAAATAACTATTAATTTCTAAGTAAGATACACTATTTTTAGCATGATGAATCAAATCCTAAGTACATGGAGCATTCCAGGTAAAAACCTATTTGGAGTTAGTTTAGACTATATAGGCTAAATAATTTCTCCTTCACCTAATAATAATCTACTATTCAGAGAAGTGTTGCAAAAAACGTATTTCTTGCATGCAATGACGTTGGTGTCATGCTTTTGAAATAGTGAATGCAAATGTCACGAACTTGTAGGGAACACTCAGACTTGCTTAATTTAGAGTAGTGATGGAAAAAATAAAATCATCCAGTATGACCCAAGTGGGACAAGTTCATTGACAGATAAATCACAGCAGAGTTATCTTGCACTGGATTGTCTTCGGCAGATGGAAAGCGCTGCCAACAGCCAGAAGGAAACCTTTTTCGTTTATATGGTAGTGAGAATGATTTCAGATTTACAGAGTATAGAATGAAGTAGGAAAAAACTGCAAGTTATCCTTGCTAGTTTTAAATAAACTGATTTAATTTCATGGTAAATTTTAATGAAATTTGAATAGTACTCTAAGATGATGTGTTTGTTATTTATCAAGGAATTACACAGTTAGTGCTCTGCAGGTAATTGAAAACTTCTAGTTTTCTGTGACATTGATAGGTCATGTGATTTATGCTGCTTTCTTAAAGATTGACAAAACCAGCATTTTTCCAAGTTTTCCCTTTCTGAGTTCTCACTGGAGTTGTATTTCAATGTGGCAGATGTTTTGAGCTTTCTGTTTGTAACTTGACTAATGATTCTGATAACTACTGTCAGTGTATCTGTTTTCTGACTAAAATGATTCTCTGCCTCTTTTAGTTTTGTAGAGTTGGTATGGTAGTGGAAGGAAGCTGTCAACCAATTTGTAAGGTGGATGAGGCTTAGAAAAAATGGTGATTGTGAGAGGCCAAATAAGAGAAAAAAGGTCCTGGATTTGGTTTATATTGCTGCCTATTTTTTAAAAAAAATCATCTTTTTATTTGCAAACAAGTTTTAATATGAGTATCTTTGAAGAAACATATGTCTGAAACAATGATATTTTGTCATTAACTCTTCCTACTGTGTCCACCAAGCACTATGACTGTCTTGGTTTAGGGATGGTACTCCCCAATTTAGTGCCACCCTCCCTCTCCCCCCACCCCCAAAACTCCAAACCACAGTGCCAGTCACCCACTTCTCCTTCCCCTCTTTCCCCACCTCCTGTGGGTGGCTGGAGGCACAAAGGTCACAGGGTTGAGATAAGAACAATTTAATGGAAACAGCAATGAGAAAAGAAAATGAACAGTAACAGCAACAATATTAATAACAAAAGTGTTCAAAAAAGGGAGGGTGATTTAAATGGAAAGTGTACACTGAGCCCAACCTGTTTCAGCTCGCAGCCAGCAGTATCCCACCCTGATTGCTCCATCCCCCACGCTTGCTTAAGGCTCTGCCTCTCATGGCTTTTGCAAAAAATTAACCTTGTCCTTGGCCAAAACCAGGACACTATGACAGTAGTGGTGATGGGAGAACTGCACGGATTGTGAAGTATCCTGAAATATGGAATACAAGTTGCACTGTAAAGTGTAACATAAACATTGTCAAAGTATTTCTAAAGGGACCTGGGGAAGGTATAGTCTTAAGGTTCAAGAACAGCGTAAATTGGTTTTAAATAGCAGTACTGTTTAAGACCACTTAGAAGCATAAAAAATTGAATTAATTTTAGGGATTTTATTTCTAAATTTTCATTGGATGCCTTGATTTTTATGCCAGTCGTAAATTAATGACTGTAATCTCTGAAGTAATTCATGATTCAGGAATTAATATAGATTGATGCAAAGTTGACGATAGAAGTAGGAAAGTGGAACTTGCTAACTGTACAGCACACATCAAAATTCACCTCCATTCACCATGAAACCCCTAAAGAAAAAAGATGTGTTCATAGATGTATCATATTCAAAAGCAATAATTTGAAAAAAAAGTCAACAGGAAGGTATGAGGAAAATATGTGGAGTTATTTTGAGAGCTGCTCAGAATTAATTTTTTGCATCACCACTTCAATGGTGGTGCTGTACCAAACACTTGAGAGAGAATGGTGGTGTTGTACCAAACACTATAAGAGATCCATGATGTTTCATAAATCTGTCATAGGAAAAGAGTTCAGCCTACCCTTGCAGACTTTAGAAACAGGAGAAAAGATACAGTACTAGGTCATCTAGGCTAACTATGTTTCTATAAACTTTCTAGTGAGACCACTCATAATTTGCTACAATTCTCTGTCCAGTAGTGCTCACTTGATAATTACTGAGTTTTCACATTTTAAAACCTCATCACATTACTCCTGATTAATTTGATTTTATTTCTAAAAGTCTTGCTTATGTTTTGTGTCATTTTCAGGAAAAAAAAAAAAACAACAAACCAAAACCACAACCCAGCAACAAAATAGTCTTTCTTAGCCAAGTATACATACTGAAATTTTAATGTTATCATTGAATAAGAAGAGATTAAACAAGCTTATCGGAAGAGATTGTGCGGAAAAATTCATGTCGTCAGAGTTTTATGTCCAAAAAGGAGACAGAGGAGTCCTGTAATTTTATTCATGAATAAAGGAAGAGGCCATGGGCATTTCCTGTGGGGTCTCTCAAATTGTTGGAGGACACAGCCTCCTTTTTATCCTAATTTTCCCAGCTGTATCACCCTCTCCCTTTCCCCATTGACTGAAGAACTTGGAAGGTACAGACTTCCCAATCCACTCTATGTACTCTATGTCCCCCTTTAATATGCACCCCCCTTTGTATAATAAACTATATTCATAACTCTATTAAGTCTTTGTTCTTCTTCTCAAAGTTCAGGAATTTAGTGTGACCTTGGGCAACAGTCCCTGTCCATTAGTAACATTTTCTGAAACTGATTTTTTCTCCCATTTCTTCCTTATCTACAAGTCCCTGGCCCTACCTACAAGCAGATTCACACCATCTCTTTGTAAAGACACATTTATCTTATTCATTTCAAGACTGAAGGACTTTATATAAAGCTGTGTGCAGATTTTTGTTACCACATTGGAGCTTGAACTCTTCAAAGCTGCTGAATGTTCTTGTGGTAGATAAAAGGCCAAATAAAACAGTGACACCATAGCTTTCCTGGTAAGACCTTGAAAGCAGTAATCCTGCAGACTACACAAGAACTTTGTCTCGTGGAAATATTGATTTTCCCTTAGGATCCATGAATGTTTGATCATATGACTAAAATTAATTTTCCTGTGAAACCTGAATGGCATCTGCCTATGGCTGTCATCTAGCTGCTTTCCATGCTGCTGCAGCATCTCTGAGCTGCCAATCTCTTTCCAAATCAGTGAGGGAGAAAAGGTTTGGCAAGAAAAAAACTCTCTAAGGCTGGAGGCTCTTGGCACACTGCATGTAATCCAGGACAGATGGGTCAGGCTTTGAATTAAAGCATAGACATAGGAAATCTACCCACAGGAAATTATTATTCTTCCATGTAGTAGTAGTAGTAGTAGTAGTAGTAGTAGTAGTAGTAGTAGTAGTAGTAGTGGTAGTACTAGTAGTAGTAGTAGGAGGAGGAGGAAGAGGAGGAGGAGCAGCAGCAGCAGCAGCAGGAGCAGGAGCAGGAGCAGGAGCAGCAGCAGTACCAAGGGAAGCTCATTAGGAATCTTGGTCAGTTGTCGTAGAAAAAGTATGAATAATTATTTTTAAAAGATAGAAAACACTGGAAATCATATGAGAAGCAGAAGAACTTAGTGATGTGAGGACTACTTACTAGCTTAATTCCTGTTTTCCATGTTCTAATTTGTGGTTCTTTTATTTTCAGCGTGAATTTAGGAGCTATCCTTTCCTCTACTCTGCCAGAGAAAGTCAGGGTAGGAAGAAAAGGGATAGAGTAGGGAAATACAGAGAAGGGTTTTGTGGGAGAGCTGCACATCCCAGCAGATGTGCCTAGCACCCAGATGGAAAGGAAAAACGGTTGACATGTTTTTGTAGGCACTGACGCTACTTCAGCACTTACTTAGCATAGTTCCATGTTTTTCCTTCTTACTGGTCCACCTGTTATATTTAGAGATCCATCTGGCTGGTTTTCAAAGGTCGGAATAACACAAGCTGCCAAGACCAAAATGAAATGGAAAACTGCTGAATGAAAGATGGGTGCAATTTTAAAACTTTATCTAATTTGGAATTCTCCCCAGAATGCCATGGCACTGGATGCTGGAATCCTTTACTCTGCAGTGTAACTCTAGTATCACTCTAGTAGTGATAGTTCCAATGCTATTGGTGCCTAGGTGGGTGTTCAAACTAAGAAGAATAAGTGAAACAGAATTATGAATACTCAAGGAATTTATCCCTAAAAAACATATTGGTATAAAACTATAAACAATAAGCTTTGGAATTTAAGTGAAGTAAAAAAATGGAGACAGAGTGGATTGAAGTACTTATGTCTAAGAGGGCAGTTGAAGATGTATCAAGACAAAGCAGAATGTCCCATGAAAGACAAGTGCTGGTTCAGACTGTGGGGTAAAACACACAGTGAGAGAGGCCTTTGTGGGGAAAAAACAATAAATATCACAGCATTTCACCAAGCAGGTCCTTTGACATGCTTCAAAGCACAGGCTGTTTGACTCTGCACAGTGTAGAAAGAGCATAGTATGGGTAAAGGCATCATCATCATCTCTTCCATCTCTCTGGTGCGGGAAGAGACAACACTGAATGATGAACTGCAAGGAGACTCGTGCCAAAGTCAACCATTACCTCAGACTGCTGCTCTGGAAAAAATGACTGTGGGAGGTGATCCTGATGGTTGAAGGTTGAGAATTGGAAAAAAAAATTAGGCAAACTATGTCAAAAGGGATTAAAATTAAAAAAAAAAGATATTTGTTAAAATGGCATATTACATAATGAGGCTTTGAGGGATTTTTAAAAATTATTTAAGCACAGGCTAGTGTTTAGAAGAAAGTGACCATAAGGCATTTATATACAACACGCTGAAAACCTGAATGTTATTAGCAATTGCTGTTATGTTTTGGGGTTAATTTCATAGGAGAAAGGAACACAGGGAAACATAAAAATTCTCGTAACAGCCCTTTTATAAGGAATTATTTTCACTTTGTTAATTGCCTTGTGCATTTGATGTGAGTATTGCACTTGAGCATCTGTCTACATAACGTGTGCCTTCATGTTGTTTTAAATAGTGACATTTACCACAGGTTCTTATCCGAATCAGTTTCAGAAATGCAGAATCAGGGTTTACTTTTAAGCCCATTGGGAGAAAAGTTAGCAGAAAGTGTGATATGTCAATAAAGGAAGTACTCTTAGGCTAAATGATATTATTTCCTGACAAATTGCATTTATTGCTTGCAAAGTATGATATGGTAAAGAATTGTATGTAAAAAGTGCTTTATTTCATGTGATCCTCTTTCCTCTCTGACTTCTGACCTTCTGATTAACAATGAATGCTGTACAGGGCACAAGTCTGTGGAAACTAATTAAGTCTGGCACTGGCTGGCCACAGGAACAAACAAGAAAAATATTGAAAAATTGCAGCATTTCTACACTTTAAAAGTTCAGGCTAAATATGATGTGAACTAGACAGGTTTGCACTGTGCTTTTATATGTAATAAGAAATAAACCATTGCAGCCTTTCTGCTTTGCTTGTGCTAAATTGAAAGCTAGCAGTACTTAACCAATACTATATTTTTGTTATATACAAGCTGTGTCATTACTAATAATATAATTTTGTAGCCTTTTTCTAAAGTATCATTTGTAATTCCTGTAAACTATAGTCCTGGTGAATTACACTGTTGGGTAAAAAACCTCAATGCATTTATTAAAATTTTCTTGTAAAATTATAGAATCATGGAACAGTTTGAGGTGGAAAGGACTTTTAAAGATCATCTAGTGCAACTCCCCTGCAATGAGCAGGGATATCTTCAACAACATCAGGTTGCTCAGAGCCCCATCCAACATGACCTTGAATATTTCTAAGGATGAGGCATCTACGACCTCTCTGGGCAACTTGTTCCAGTGTCCTCCCCACCCCATTGTAAATATCTTGTTCCTTATAGCTAGTCTAAATCTACCTTCTTCAGTTTAAAACCATTACCTCCTGTCCTATCCTAACAAGCCCTGCTCAAATGTCTGTCCCCATCTTTTTTATAGGACTCCTGTAAGTACTCA
>VZRJ01012176.1:229809-261410 GCA_013397565.1 Ptilonorhynchus violaceus | reverse complement strand
GCTCCCACTGATCTCAGAGCAGCAGCCCATTCAGTTCAGCTCAAAGCAGCTGAAAGATGCTACTCCATCTTCTCCAAGTGAGGGAAAGGAAAAGTTTTTTTGCCTGGGCCAAAAACCAAGTCAGCCAAGCAGAAACCACGCTGCACAGAGCCATGGGAAGCCTGGGCAGCGAAGCTTCAAAGCGCCCGTGTATCAGAGGCAAGAAGCCTCCCCCTGCCTCACTTGGCCCCCCCTCCTCCTCAGGTCTCTGGATTCAAAGGTACAGGTACCATTTTTGGGCGTAAGCAGAGGATCATGGACTGGAGTATCACAATAAATCACTCCAAGACAAGCATATATTTATATGTCTGTCTGCAGTTCATGGTAGACTCCTGAGGAACTCTATTTACTACATCTGTCTTTCAACAATGAAGTAAAATCAATCTTAGATACTATCACTTTATACAAGTTTCATCTAAACAGTGTTTTCCTTCAAAGTTTCAGGTGGGAAGAAAATTTCTCTCCTGGAATGGAGTGGAACTTTAATTTTCCTCAAACAACACAGAGTTGTTGAATGTGAATCAATCAAGTTGATTCTGTAAATACATCCCCAGAATAGACTAAATCCCCCCTAATGTAAACAACTTCCAGAAGGGATGGAGGAGAAATAGATAGTGAGAGAAGTGAAAATGGCTCAAGTTTCATTACTGTTAAATTCACATTTACATTTTTTATATTATATGTATTGACCTGACAGATTCATCAAATATACATTTTGTAAGACAATCTTTATACACTTCATAGTCCCTAAAAAGAATATTTGTGAATTAGATACATGGGTGTGGAGAGTTCATACGCAGAAATCTACTGGAGTTCAAAATGTCTCCATATACATATATCTTTTTGTTTATAGCCTCTTTCAAAGCGTCTGGGTGTGGTATCCGTTCAACAGAGCCATTTGAATTGCCAAATACAACATTCATGAAATAGTAGCTCAGATTTATTTACTTTTTCTTCCTAATTACATTCATTCATTAAAAAAGGACACAAAAATGGCTGGAGTCCTGAAAGCTGCCTGACAATCAAGGAAAGTATGATGTACTATTGCAGTGAGGAACAGAGAGCAGAAAAGAGGTCACAGTTGTCCCTCTGATTTTAAGTAAATACTTTCTGAATCACTGAAAAGCACCATATAACATCAAGGGACACAAGTGAGTATCAGATGCATGGCGTTTACAGTAGAACTAGGCTTTTATTTCGTCAGACACACATTTTCATTTCATTCTCAAAAGATGGAATCTCTTGAAAAAAAAAATCAGCCTAAAAAACCAACCAAACAACAAAACCAAAAAACATGCAACAAAAACAACGAACTTTATCAAAAATATTTTATAAACAATACACTTAAACAGAAGGAATGTTTAGGGCAAGAAGTTTCCCCATCTCACCTGCAAGGTGAAATGTGTTCGGATTTCAGTAGAATGACATTTTCATCTGTGCCACAGTGGCCATTGATTCCAGCATACTTAACTGAGAGTATGTACTAAAAGGCAAAGACATGCCGTGGGATCTGAAAACACCTGAAACTACTGGTTAGGGGATTTCATTACATCAGCCCAAAGGCGCAAGCTGCTGCTGTGCTCTAAATATATTGATTAAGTCTGTATGTTTTCCAATTTTGCTACCACAGTGTCACCAGGCATTTCAGAAAGGGAAACTTTCACACAGCCTCCTTCTTAAGATCAGAGATAAGCAGCACTGCTGCTTCAAGGGATTGGTTGTTGAAGCTTGCATTTAAATAACTCTAGACTCTAAAGTTTTAGTTTAGTAACTTTTCCTTTCTTCTGCTCTTCCTTATGATTTTGAGAGACTACTTCATGCAATAAATGAGTGGAGCTATACCATCTATATCCCCCGAATATTTGACTGTACATTTCAAATACATTTAATTCTGCCATTTCGGGGTCCTTTCCTGTGAAGGAACTTGAGTTAAAATGCTTATATTCTCATGCAGAAATATACTACAGCATTTCTTAAAATAGTAAGGATTCTACCCAGAGGAGGTAAAGCAGCTTCCAAGACTTTATCTGTCAAATATATATGGTTTGATTTTTTTCTCCAATTGTTTTTCTGTTTCTTCATTTTCAGTGATAGTTGGTTGGTATTCCAGAGCATAAACATAATCAGAACATTTCATCAGTATCACAGCTGACATGCTACCTAGTGGAAGAGTAGGAGAGAATGCAAGCTGAAAGCAAATTGAGATAGAGTTCAGGAAATAATTAGATTTTTAATTGTGAAGATCTTCAGAATGTTTTTGTAGCTCTTACATAACTGATTTCTCCTTAAGAAGCAGCACGGCAAAAAACAGGCTGTGGTATTCAGGGTGGGAGGAGAAAAATCTGGAAAAAATCCCACAAACCTTGTGGATACTTAAAGAAAAAGTAGTTAATGAACTCCTGAGATACATGTCATCACCCAGACCTGCATGGTCACAAGAGTGGAAAGTTCTATTTTTCTTAATATCCTCACCATGCACATGAGAATATTTACCCATCTGAGAGAGAATTTTACTTGCTGACAAAGGACTGACATACTGAGTGGAGTATTGGAAAGATGTACTGTATCCTTGTACAAAAAGTGACTACTTTAAGATAATGATAGTATTCTGTCTCTTTTATCAAGGCTAAATCTATTCACTTTACAAAATAAATTTTTTGTTTATATGAAAGAGGCCTGCTGAAAACATGCCTTTTTGTTATGAGAAAACATTATGTGTGCTGAAACACAACTTTCTGGTAACACACGTATAATTCAAAACAACATAGGTCATCCGGTTTAACACAGCAAGAACAGATTATCCATAATTTGCTTAAAACCACTCTTACTGTAATAACTCTAATTTACTAAACTAGCTTAGCTTAATTTTTCATATTGTAAGCATGTTTAGTTCAGGAATTCTCTGTCTTGATTACTTAATTGTATGTGTCAAACAACACTTTGCAACAAAAAAATATACTTCAGTATATTTATACCGATCTTCCTTCCATTCTCCTTACATCGATTATATAATATACTGTTCTGAAAGAGTGGACTGCTCATGATTTCTTTTGTTATCCTTGAAATTTTCATAGAATTAAGATTATAAGATTAACTACATATAGTAGGGAGTTTTTTAAGCATAGAACTTGGCTTTTATATGAATAAACCAGAAAATTTATTCATTTTCCCACATTAAAAATTAATGAATGGATGTGTTTAAATGGTAGTTTTGTTACAAGGCATAGGCCTTTTTTTATGACTTGGTGTCCCATGATTCTTTGGAGAAAACAAGAGAGTGTGGTCTTGAATGAGGAATCGGCTTTATATGATGAGTTTATAAACAAAGTATGTGTAAATAGCTAGAAAAGTAACAACTGGGGGAGGGGAAGGTAGAGGGAAGTGGGCTATCTGTTGAGTCATAATTTTAAACTTTTAATTCATGTTCTTACCAGACTTTGATCAGAATCAGCCAGAATTCTCTGATGCATAGATGGCTTGTGCCCATGTAAACCACAAAGAGAACTTAATTTGTCTTGTCAAACAAATAGGGACACAAAGGCACCAATCTACTAGCATTGTTTTTAATTCCCATTACTAGCTGTAATTGAGGTCTGAGAAGACACAGAGAAGACAGAATTCATAAATGCCGTATAAACCAATAATTATATATATATATATATATATATGTCTATATATGAGCATTGATGGACTAACTTTTGCATTCGTGTTACTTGAAATCATCACATTTCAACATTAAGAATGTTTTGTTGTTGTTTCACACTCTCGATCTTTTGAAGGGGTATGGTTTCTGGTTATAGCTTGCATTAATTTTGTAGGTAATCAACTTACCAATTTACCATCAAATCAAAACACCTGCTCTACATCCATCTAAAATCCCTTAGGATAGATATTCCAGTTGCACAAAAAAGAAAAATCAGCCAAACACTATCTTACAGTAGGTTTTTCTGTTTAAAACCCCAAAAGTTCATTCCAGAAATACAGTTATCACAGAACTCAGGTTAAGTAATTACATATAAGGCTTCCATAAATTATTTTAGCATTGTCTAAAATAATTTATATTCAGAAAAGATTAGAGGTTAGTCTTTGCTTTGAAATGGATATATTTTTTTCTCAAAAAGAAGTACCATGCAATATTTGGGAGTCAGGAAAATAATGCTTTCAGAGCAGAAACACAGTTATTTATGTTATTTATCTTTTCTATTTGTAGCTTACACACATAAATGCACATCCAGTCACATATGTTTCTCTCCCCCAGACACGTTTGGAGAATTTTAATACTGGAACGAAAATTCATTTCTGATTGAGTGTAACATTTTTCTTTTAGCCACTTTTCTTTTTTTGTATGGCAGGGAATAGAGAAATTAAAAGCTTTCCCCACAACGTCTTAGAATGTGATAGAGATTGATAGCTTCTGCAGAGAGATTTAAGATAAGGAAAGCAGACAGAAAATCAACACATAAGGAGAGCTGCCTAGCAGCTATAAAATCAAAACTGCTCCAACTAGCTAATGCTAGGACAAGGAGATGCATTTTAATAAAAAACAATGCAAATGTTGTAATGTTTCACTATACAATATACTCATTACACAGGAACCCTCAACACCTTGAATATTCTAAGATATAAAGGGAATTGGCTATAATGAGGAGAATACAATTAGAGCTTTAGAGCTTTTACACATGGTCAAATGCAAAAACTCCATGTTGTTTACCCAGTTCTGACCATGAGATAACTTTCCAAAACTAGCTAGACCTTCTATAATATTTCTGCTGATTTCAAAAGCTTCTACATCAAGCCCCAGATCACCTACCTAAATCCTCTTTTTGGAGTTCATGTAAACCTTGGAAATAAATAGTCACAAATATTGCCTAGTCCTATTCTGTGTGTTCAGCTTTGTAAAGACAGTGAAGCTCCAATTAAGTAAAAAAAACTTTGTCCCTTCCTAGGAGGGAATGAGATAACTTGTAGCAAAATCCATCATTTTTTCACTAATCATGTGTCTAGGTCAATGTTTGAATGCAATAGATGGAGTTCAAACTTTAGGACAATTTTCTTTCATTTACAAATGCATTATTGTTTAATTACACTGTGTTAAAACTGTTTACTGTTTGTCTCAGTTTCAGATCATTAAAATTAGGCTATAAGCTCTTTTATATTATTTTTCATTTCATCTGAAGAAGGAAGCCATTACAGATGGTAAGCAGTGAAAGCACAAGGTGAGAAGTGAAAACCTTACTTGACTGGAGATTCCATTTATATTTCTAGTATTAAGATATAGATACTTTTTGACAAAATTGGTTCAATTGCTAAAGTGTGAAAAGTTTCAGAACAACAACTGAAGGGATTTTTGGGATTTAGCAGTGGGAAAACATATGGAAGGACTACTTTTTAACGTATCAAAATGAAAAAAAATGCAGTTTCCATGTTTTTATTCCTTCTTTTTATTGCTTCTGCTCAAATGTTCGTGTATCATACTATCTACCTGATCTTTCCTACTGAAGAGCTGATGCTCTCGTCTTCCTCTGAAACTCCTCTTTCCAATATCTTTGGCGTCCATCTGCTCTCATTTGCTTTTGACTTGACAACTGACGGGCTTTGTACTCTCAGAAGGCCAATTCTATTGATGGCTGAGCCTCTGTACCTTCATGGATCTCCTGTTTCACCACTATCAGAATATTATTTTCTGTCCCTGCAAGTGACTTTTATTTCTTCCCACATATCAGCTTTGATGATATTCAAGTTTTTCATGAAAAAAAATTTGCAGTTTAACCTTTCTCAAATTGCTTTCTATAAATTATTGCTGATTTCTACATCCAAATTAATCAACTTTGCATGTTTTTCCTTCTAAATTTTCATGATATGTAAGAGGAGGGTTCAATATATTTTTTATGAGGTGGGCAGTTAACTTATGTATAAAATGCACTTCCTTAAAAGGGGTCAATAATCTCTGTATGGCTAATATTTGCCTATGGATTCAGTAAATTTTGAAATATAAAACAAGTCTTTGGAAGATGATGAGCCGGGCAGCGATTCTTCATCTGACACTGTGTTTGAGTCTCATTTTCAGAGAAATACCTTAATACTCCTCGAATCTCACTCCTTTGAAGTAGGTCAACAACGTAATTTCCTAAGAGGTGAAAAAAATTCTAAAATGAAGATGAAAATATGGATGCTTCACAGGCAGACTGTGCAAATCATGTATTTAATTTTAGTTTTATATACTGGAAGAAAAATATGGACTTTAAGTTCTCCTGTAAGACCTAGAGTTTCTGTGATTTTTGGAGCCGAGTGCAGATGACAATGGAAAAGGAACCATTTCAGTAATAGGTACGTGAGCAGTATTGACTAATGTGCTTCAGGTCACTGTCATAGAGTGGCATTCAGCTGTGGTGGAGCAATTGGGTAAAGCATGGCCAAGGGTGCCAGCACCACATGACATCTAAATCACAGATGGAGCAGTGATGCTGTACAAAGCCCACTTAAATCAACACATCATCAGGTACTGTTAATAGGGCTTTATCAGCCTAATCTACCCCTCTTTCTACAAACTCAGTGGAAGTCTGCTACTACTCTACTAGTCTGGTTTCTGGGTTACATGACTAAATAATATGCAGTGGCAGACTTATTGCTCAGTTCTTTCCGATGATGCTGTGGGCAGAATTTGAAGCTTACTGGAAGGTACTCCCTAGTTTAAAATCTGCAAACAAATGAACCAAGGTGAAAAGCCTCCAGTTTGAAAGCAAGGGTTTTTTTCAATTGTGTCACTGGTGCTCTCTTTATGATACAAATTTTCCAGGTGCTCCAGAAAGTCATTAGAATGCTTTCAAAAAGCTCAAGACAAACAGTGTTGACAGGCACAAGACAGTGCTGACTAAGGGCTGGAATTAGCACTGGGAAAAATGGGTTTTTGGTAGGTCTAGCATAAATTGTGCCAATTTGTCATGTGAACCAAATACCAAATTAACTTCCTAAGGTGTACACTGTTCTCAGAAATCTCTAAGATCAAGTACAGCAGGTGTGTGATGAAAGGGAAAAGAATCTGAGCAGAAGAAGCATAAAGAAGGGTTGACAGGAAGTATATGCCTGCAAGCAGATATGATGAAAATACGATGTTGGTAAAAGATCTGACAGTCAGCCTGAGGAAATGGAAAGAAATGGGAAACATACTTCTAATTTCTCTGAGAATATCTGATCAACTGTGGTCACTTAGGCATGGATGTTGATGCATTTGATATTTTATAAAAAATCTTTTCTGGATCTCTTTGCGGGGCTTGCGCAGCTCACAGCAGGTACAGCATGCCAATGGAGTTTGAGTCTGGGCATCACTGAAACCAAATCTTTTCATTTTCAGCGACATCCAGCTGTCTCTGCGTGGAAAGCGCTGGTAACTTGCTATAACACACCAGGGAGCTAGATACAAGAACTTTTGATGATCACTCTGCTACAAACCTTTTATTTTTCATCGAGAATTGTCAGGGCTGCCAATTGAATTCTCAGCTGAAGTCCACAAATTTTGACTGTAGACTTGGTTTGCCAACATAAACCAAACCAGATTGTTACAGAAGATTTAAGATGTTCTCTTTCATAGCACTCATTGCAAGTATCTGACTTAAAATATCAAACCACTTAACAGTTTGGAGATATGCACCTACAGAAACAGAGTATGCTATGTGTACTTTTTGCAGTTGTTTAATAAATCCTTATAATATTACACTTGCATAAGACTCTTCTGTATTTTAATTTTTGGATTGGTGAATCTTTTTTACATGATACTTCTTTTTGCTATAGTCAAAAACACAAGCAAGATTTCAGATTTAAAACTGAACTTAGAAAAGTCTATTGTACGAATCCTATCATAACACAGTTGCAGCTAACCTTGGGTCAGAATTTCTCTTGAAGAGCATTGGGAAAATAGGTATAAACTTTTCACAGTACACTTAAAACTTTATAAAGTATTCTACACCACACAGCATAGTATATCAGGCCTTTTAAATTAGTTTTCTGTTCTATTATTTAGCCATGTATTTTGGGTCAACACTACAGCATCATGCAGTTGATTTTACTTTTTAATAAAGTTGAGAATGCAGATTTTTATTGTTCACTTGTAAAATGGTGTCCTGGAGTGATCTATTATGACAATTTATTCCATGATGCTCTGCTTATGTCCACAAAATTGTTATTGTCTTCTCGCTTTGAACACCTTTTTCCCCCTTTTCCTGGCTTGGGAGTATCACATGACCCCAGTCAAGATCCTTCTGGGTTCAGAGGGACTGAAATGGTGCTCGCTCTCTTCCGGTGTGGGGGACTGGAATGTCAGTTGCACTCTTCTGGTTCAGGGGAGGCTGGGAAGATGATCTCTCTCTTTCGGATCCGGAGACGTGAAGTCCTGCCCTTTCTTCCAGTTCCGGGATCGGGGGATGTCGGAGCTGTGTCAGCAGAGAGAGAGCAGAGCTGTTTGGTGTTCTGCCGGATCTGCTGTGCCCTGCTGTGCTCTGCCGTGGTCTGCCATGGCAGCTGCTGCCAGAGAGAGGGGACTGGGGCTGCTTCCGCCAGAGCCCTGTGCTCAATGAACTGGATTGAACAGGTCACTTTTCCAAAACCGGTGGAAGAGAAATTGCTGAGAGGGGAGCGGCTGTGTCCCAATCCCAAACCCCGGGAAGCTAAGCTGGGGAGAGAAAAACACACCAAAAAGCTCCAACCCAGCTGTTTTTGCCTGCTGTAATTGCCCTCGGAGGGAAAAAGGTCAACATCAGGTAGCCACTGGAATTTTTTTCTCTCTGCTGCAGGACTGCTCAGTGGGGCAGGGAGTCTGCTGCCCCCTCCACATGGAAGGCTGCTATCTTTGGAGCACATGTTGGAAAAGAAGTATTCATCCTGCACTGCCTCTGCTTTCTGGACATTTTTGGGGGGGCTTTTTTTTCTCTGTGTGTGTGGGGAAGTAGGCTCCAATGGTTTAGTCTTAACAGGTATTTACCTTTTGTTTTCCCTTGTCTGGTAGGTGGGTATTCTGTTTGTTAATAAACTTTAATATTTTTTTTTCAATTTCGCCTGTTGGTCTTCATTCTCTATTGGTGCAAAGGGGTTTTTGGTACCCTTTTTGACGAGAAAGAGTCCAAAAAGTGTGTCTCCTAAATTTGTCTCAAAACAAATTGGTTCTATAAACAACATGGTATACGCACAACTGACCTGCAATTATTCTTTTGGAGATCAGTGTGGAACACGGTAAGTACCACATCATCATTATGCGCTTCATGTTGGCCCAAAGCAATTCAGAAGGCCATTTCAAATGTTGTCTCCCACTGTGCCTAACATACCTTACTTAAAAATAATCTGTTTCCCACCACTGCTGTGAAGTTGTCTGCTTTAGACTTCACTAAGTTACGATGTCATGGAAATTTAAAGTGTGCTCTACAGAATGTCTACTTCCCTGACTAGGATGTTTTGATACATTAACTTCTCTGTAAGAGGAGTTTGGAACCCAGCTCAACACACAAGGGAAGTTCAAACCTCCTAAACATGAACTAAAGTAACAAAATTCTACTATTCAACATCACTTCAGCTTCATTCAAAAATTGCTGTCCCAGAAGCAGATCTTGGCCACAGGGTCCAGTCCAATCTATTGATCACTACATAAGTGCCAAGACTCTCATTTATACCCTGGATTCTGTACCAGATGATAAAGTTCCAAACTAAAATAAATTGGTGAAATCTGAGTTTTGCCATGGGTGAGGTCTCAGTGAAATTCACTTCAACCTGGATGAGATCAAGAGTTCTGATAGCATTCTGGGTATAATTAACCATGCTCACTTGACTCAGAACTCATTACTCTGCAAACCTGCCTGATTTAATTATCTGTCTGTTCTCACAAGCTACACAGACTTCTGGTTCCTCTTGCAAAAATGAATTTGTAGCAACTCCACAGAAGATGATACAACAAGATAACTGCTGCTTTTCAGAACTTATGGATAATTAAGGGCTACAAATTTTAGATTTCAAAAATACGAGAGAGATTAAGCAGGAAAAACATTGGATAATTATGCAAGAGTGATGGAGCACCTTTGATGGGCACCCTGCATCCAGCGAGGGACAACACATCGCAGTACTTTTTGACACCCAACATGGGCCTCAAGGAATTTGAGATAAGTATAATAACTGGGAGACATAAAAGGCAAAACATGGATAGAACACTGTTAGAGAGCAAAATGATGGTGGGAAATTTTGGTTGTTGCAATTTGGAAGGAATGAGGAGTGGATTGTGTGTAAATTGTCTGCTTTTATTTAGTATTGTGATGATGTTATTTTGATGTGGCAAAATATTTTTTGTTGATTGTGAAAATTGTGTGATAAATATGGATTTTAATGATAAATATGTGATTCAAAGAGGCTAGATTTGGAATATATTGTGTGGCAAGGTTTTGGTGGCAGAGGGGTTACAGGGGTGGCTTGTCTGAGAAGCTGCAATAAGCTTCCCTTATGTCCTGTAAAACCAGTACCAGCCTACTCCAAGATGGACCACCACTGGCCAGTCAACAATGCTCATAGTGCCTCGCAGATAACATAGCTAATATGTAGGTGTTGTGGATAAGCGGGGCTTTGCAGAATGAAGGCCTTGTTACTCTTGTAAAATCACGGCTCACTCCTGTTTCTTCGGCTAAGAAGAGAAGAACTCTGGGAACAACATCAGCTGACTTACAGGTAGAAAAAACATGTTATATAACCTTCATGTGATCACCTCGTGCCTTATGGTGATTGGTTGAATTATTATTTGTTGTATTTCTATGGTATGTACTTGATAAGGCCTTAACTGCTTAAAAAGGCCTGGCTTTTGCAATAAAGTAGCCTTCCTTTCCACTTGCCTCAGGACCCTATGTCGTTCATCATTGCAACATGTAGGGATGGATATAGGCACCTACAGTGCAAGAGAACTGCCATAGCACTCAACAAAAGCATACTGAAATCGCTTCTTCTGAAAGAATTTGAAGCTTGGAAGTTGTTGTACATTTATTTCTTGTATCTCACAATAACATCAAAGCTAGATTACTCTGATCTGATCCAGTAGAGCAATCCACAAACTCTAATGTATTGTACTTTCCTTGTGGACAAAACTTTTAAGGAACACGACACTCAGGAAATGCCATCTATGAAAAAAAATTATGAATCACTCTGATTTTCTTTTTTAATCAAGCTATCATAGAATAGCTAAAGGTCATCTACTCCAACCCACCTGCAATGAGCAGGGACATCTTCAACTAGCCCAGATTTTTCAGAGTCTCATTTGACCTGATCTTGAATGGTTCCAAGGACAGGGCACCTATCACCTCTGAAAAACCCATTGCAGTGTTTCACCATTTTCATTGTAAAAAGTTCTTCCTTTTATTTAGTCCAAATCTACTGTCTTTTACCTCAATAACATTGTCTCTTGTCGTATTGCTTCAGGCCACGTTAAAAAGTCTGTTTCCATCTTGCTTTTTAGCCCCCTTTAAGTCTTGAGAGACCACGAAAGGGTGTGTCTGGAGCCTTCTGTTGTCTGAACAACCACAACTCTCTCCATCTTTTCTCACAGAAGAGGTGTTTCTGATCATTCACGGCCCTCCTCTGGACTTGATCCAACAGGTCCATGTCTTTCTGGTGATGAGGACCTCAGAGCAGAATGCAGTACTTCAGGTGATATCTAATCAAAGTGGAGTAGAGGGGGAGTATCACGTCCCTTGACTGTGGAGGCAATAATTTCATCTCAGTATTTTACATGCCAAAAATTGATCATGTGACAAGCCAGGACAAAAATTGGAAGAACAAGGACATTCCACTTGTCATCACTTCTCATATTTGACACATCCTTTTCAGGCTCATACAACAAGTACTTGAAAAAATAGAAGGGTTATGATTCAGCTGGGGTTTTAAAAGAGATTTTTTACTTTCATAAATAAATCTCAAAACTTAACACTGAGTTTCATTTTTGTATGGCAGAAAAATATTAATAGATAACTGTGGGATTGAATCTATTTGCACTGATCTTAGAGGTTTTTCTGTAGATTGCAAATCACTTAAACTGCAGTCTTGTACCTTAGGACATAAAGCAGAGGCTCTTAGGGAAAGCAGACTTTTGTGTTCATTCCAAATTTGTAATGCATATTGTTAACATTGGCTCTTATAATCAAATTTTGGATTATATCTACAGAATGGTGCAGAAGAATGCTTAACTATAGGTTGGTTTTTTGTGGAGGGCTTTTAGAGGTATATATTTTCAGCACTTCTCTTTGCACTGCTGTTATTTCCCCATTTTCATGATCACAGATTGGGGATTCTTTGCAAGCTACTTCAAAATTGCTCACACCATTCATGTGGTTGGTTGAAATGTGTTGACAACATTATATACTGAAATTCAACTCATATGTTTAAGTAGGCAAGTTTATAATGGCCCAAAGTCTCTTGGGACAAAAAAAAATGAGTGTTTCTATATGAACTTCAGGCACCCACACCTTTACCTAAGACCTTACATTGCTCAGAGCTTCTCATGTTTAGCACACTGTGCTAGCTTTGCATTAGATAAAATTCTGGTTGCCACTGCAATTGATGTGAAATGACTATAGAATATTTTCGATTTAAATATTGATTATCTGATTAATTCCTATTTTTCCTTTACACTGCTAACTGTTGAGATACTTCTTTCTGGCAAAGAGAAAGAAAAATATGAGTTAATTAACAAGCACATTGTTAATATTTAATTGCGCATACAGGACACGACTAAAGAACAAACTAATGGTGTGTAGTAAAAATTGTATTTGTTAGCCCCTATTCAGAAAAACTAATAATGGCCAATATCTGCTGGCTGGTACCAAGGATCATTGACCCCTATGTCTCTCAGAAACAAGACAACCAACAGTATTAAACACGCAGCAGCAAAGTGCTATTCTCTTACTTGTGTTTTTCTCCTAAGCAAGGCTGAGACATGTAAGAACATAAGACCCTTTAAGTTTCACAAGTATGCATAATCCCTCATATCTCATTCAAATAAAGGCTTTAGAACCCCTTGATGCTCCCTGGTTATGTGTCACTATAAATAAATTAACTGTAACCATTTAATTTTAAAACTAAACAAAACTAAATTTTCACAATGACTGCATAATTCTACTGCCAATAGCAAATAAATACTTATTCCTTCACTGTCCTGAAAGGCAGCAGAGAATAAATGAAACAGTGGATAAAATAATTCAGTTGTAGATAAAGTAATAACCTAAAGTTAATGTTATAAGTATTGCGATTCTCAAGCTACTCTGTAAACTTCAGAACATGATGGATATTATTTGTACACACTACAGTGAAAACAACACTCATTTAATTAAAGAAAACAAACTGGGATCCTAATGTAAGACAGTACATTCAGAGGAAGGTGAGTTGCTCAGCTGTTTTCTAAAAAATTAAATTAGCAAAAAAAAATGTGATGGAAAGAGAAATCTTTCCACATAAGAACGAAAAAAAATCCAAGGCATAAAATAAAGCACTTCTTTAAAGAGAAGGAAAATACTATTATATTTATTTTCTGATTCCAATATTTTAGAACACATATTACAAGAATTTAATTTTACTTTACTAAGTTTGAAAGAATTAGCTTATTGTTTCAATCATAGTTCAATAAAAGTGGATTTAGATCCAGTCTAAATCTGAACTTTAGACACTATGAAACTAAATGATACCAGGTGTTTAGAATTCATCTGTCATTCCAACTGTTTCTAGCTAATCAAAGTGAAATTTCAATCCTGAGTGATCACGAGGATCAGAAGCCATTACAAAGAGCACTCATGAACCTAAAGAATTAGACAGGTACTCTACTAGTGTCATGCAAAAAACATCAAATGTCAATATTTATTACTGTAAGAAAAGACAAACACTATGAGATCAAAGGTCTGTCTTACTGAATAACCTCTTTCTCAGAGTGTCCCAAAGCAGAAGTGTAAGTGGTAGAAGAGCACTAGAACAGGGCAAACAGGACATGATACTTCCCAAACAACCCCAGAGGCTCTGACCTTTTCAGTAAAGAAATTTGCTGGACTAGAGTTAATTTTTCTATTTATGGATTATTTTCCATAAATTTAACTTCTTTCCTCTTAAGTCTATATACAATTCTAGAATCCATAAGAGACCCTGTTGCAGTAAGAAGAGTCCCTTTCTGTTGCAAGTTTTGAACTAGTCCCCTGCTACATTTATCAAGTAGCTCATAGGGGTTTTTTCAGCAGAAGTACTAGTGACAATAAATTACTTTTTTCATTATCTATGCCATCCAAGGGTTTAATTGTCTCTCAGGTTCCCTTCTGGACAGCTGTCTGCTTGCTTAACTTCATTGTTGCTTCTGAAGAAGCTTCATCTACCCTTGATCACATTCCACTTCATCTGCAGCATTTTGATTCCACGAGTAAAGGCAGATTTTAAGCAAATCTCCAGCTTGTAGCACTCACTTCACATTGAACAGTTCTGACGCATAGGAACTAGATTTCTTCCAGACAAAACAAATCAGCCTGGCCAGGTTTGTAACAAGAAGAAAACTTTGAACTGTGTGCATGGTAGAAATATTTGGCTGTAAGAAAAACTCCAAAGCTATTTACTGTGTTGGTGTAGGGTCCTTAGCATTAGGCGCTCTGCTCAGCTAGTGCAGCTGTGTGCCCCATCTCCTCCCTCCGAAACTTTTCTGATTCTAGTACAGTGTCTTTAAGACATAAGAAGCTAAGTTATAGTCAGTACTGAAGATATTGGTGTGCATTTCAGCAGCTTAATAACTTCTGCTATTCATTTCTTAATAATTTGTAACATGCTGGCTTTTTGACCACTCCTAAGCTTTAAGTTGACCTTTCCATGTAGCTATCTCCTAGCAGCCCATAGTCTGATTGAAATCTACTACTTCCTGCGACAATTCTGACTTCCTCTGAAAATTTTACTCAAGGGAAGAGCATCAGTATGTGTTACTGTGCTGGTTTGAATGTGAACCAGCAAGGGAAATTAACCCCACACAAAATACCTGGAGAGATTTTAGGTCAGAATTACAATTTTAATAAAAAGGTTAAAATAAATGCAGGAATACAAAAACACTGGCCTAAACAAACCAACAGGGTCACGGTACAACCTGATACCCCATTGACCAGGGTGGTAGCTGTATAGCCCAATTAGGCACTGGTCCTGTAGAAGGTCTAGTCCGCTGAGTATCCAGGGATGGTGGTGGTCCAGAGTCCTCTGGTTTTCCAGTCATCTGGTAGTCCAGTGGTCTGGTAGTCCAGTGCTGGTAGTCCCGTCCTGGTAGTCCAGTCCAGTAGACCAGTCGAGTCCAGTCGAGTAGAGTAGTCCTGGTAGACCAGTCGAGTCCAGTCCAGCACAGTGGCGTGGAGTGATTTCTCCCATCTCAAAGCCTGCTTTTATGTCGTGCTTCTTGGCTGGTACCTCCCCCAGGGGCAGAGACTTCCACAACGGAAAAGGATATTCTATTGGTTGCTTTGGCAATGAGCTCACATGAGGCCTCTCCATGGAGCAAATGGTTTCTGACATTCTATTGGTTGGTGTTTTATCTGGTTCGGTGATGGGCCATTAACCAAGATAATCGACTCAGGGTGGTTCTGAAGTTCTATTGGTCCATGTTTATCAAGTTTGGTAACAGGCCATTAACCAAGATAATCTACTCAGGACGGGTGGTGCAATGCGCCATTAGCCGAGATGATCTACTCAGGGTGAGTGGTGCTTGCTGTTGGCCAGAATGGTTATCTCAGTTGAGATAAGGAGTACCACCCTACCTCACACGAGCATAGCCTCAGGGACCAGGTGTGTAACTGTGAGCGATCCAGCTTATTGAGGAAATATGTGGGTGGTGATAGAATACATCCTTTTATGGTTAACCTGGGACAGCTACAACACACCCAAATGCACTAAGTTAATAATGACACTAATCCCCAGGAAGAATGACCGTAAATACATAGAATACGCTTTTTGCAGTCACACCCCGACTTACTCCTTCTGCTTTAAAATGTATATCTGACGGAGAAGGCCTTACTTGCTCTCTGCACTAAGCCACAGGTCCTCCTTGCTGAGGAGCCTTTCAATTGCCATTCCATAATAGATTTATAGGCATTTTGCATCTAAGAAATAAAAGAAGGAGGCAGAACACCATCCCATCAGATATGCAATATGAGCATGCTACAGATCATCATCTTTGGAAGCTGGGGAAGGAACAGCATATACAAAGATATAGCTACATATAGATATGCTTCTGGTTGCATTTTCTTTTTACCAATCAATAATAAATCTAACCAATACACCTAAGAAGTATTTAATGGGAAAGGGAAGAAAAAAAAAGAATATTTGACTCTCCTCCTATTTTTCCCTGCAGCAAGTACTTCTTGAACTATGCTAATGAAATTCCTGCAATAAGTCAGCAGTGGCATCAGGTTGCTGTGCAGGCTCCAACTCTCTTCAGGGGTTCTCAGGTTCCAACAAGACAAAGCCCTGAGCAACCCGGCATAACCCCATCTCTGACTCTGCTGCTAGCAGCTCCTTGCACTAGGCATCTCCCAAGTTCCTTCCCCACTGCAAGAGTTTATATTGCAGCTTAAATACCCAGTATTACAGTCCTAATCCAGGCATGTCAGAAACCTTGTTCATTTGTTAGAATTGTTGCTCTTCCCTTTCAGCAACTTTACATTTAAAAAAAAAAAGAAAAGAGAAAAGAAAGAAGACTGCAAAAGGCAATGTTTCATTTTTCAGGCATATAATATCATGGATATTAAAAGCACGTTGAGATGAGATGGTGGCACTGATGCCTGAAGATTTTTTGCTTTTATATATTTTTCATATATTTGTAGATTTGTAGATTGTTAATGCATGGTTGTAGCTTCTAGTACTTCTTCTACCCTTTTTCCCTAGGGTTTCCTATTTTAGAACAATAAGCTAACCAAACACATTCCTGAAACACTGTTTAGTCTTGTCTCTTAGCTTAGCAAGGACATTTTATTTTGTACCCCATATGACAGACATAATAAATGTAGGGCTATGGGATCGGGGGAGAGAGCCCCAATGGGGCAGAACCCAGGGGAATAATTACCTAACCAACTACTCTTCTAATTGGACAATACTTAATAGGTATACTAGTCAACTAACCTTATAAAAATTATAGAACTACTGTACAACAAATGATTTTCATCATATTGTGTGCCTGAAGGCTTTCAACTAAAGGTTTGCTTTTATATTATCATTTTAACGTTGTTTGGGAAGATTTTGTTCTATTTCACACAACACCACCATGTTCCTCCACATGTGGAGAAATGAGGTAAATATCAGAACTCCTGACTGCAAAGCAGGTAGGATTTCAGCAACTCTTTCAACAATCATTGAATCATAGAATCATAGAACCGTTTTTGTTGGAAGGGACTAAAGATCATCTAGTTCCCACCCCGCTGGTATGGGNAACATGCTCTTGTAAATAGTCCCTCTCCAGCTGTCTTGTGGGTACCTTTTCAGGTACTGAGAGGTGTTACGAGACCCTTCTCTTCTCCAGGCTGAAATCTTTCTGCCTGTTTTCACAGAAGTGCTCCAGCCCTCCAAATATCTTTCTGCCCCTCTTCTGGACTTGTTTCCTATATTTAGAGCCCCAGAGCTAGATGGTGGGGTCTCACCAGAGCAGAGCAGAGGGGCAGAATCCCTTTCCTTGCCCTGCTGCCCATGCTGCTTTGGATGCAACCCAGGATGTGGTTGGCTTTACGGGCTGCCAGTGCACATTGCCAGGTCATGTCAAACTTTTCATTTAACAACACCCACAAGTCCTTCTCTCCAGGGCTTCTCCCAATCATGTTCTCCATCCAGCCTGTATTTGTGCTTGGGAGTGCCCCAAACCGTATACAGAGCCTTATACTTGGCCTTGTTGAATTTCATTACAGCCCCATCTCTCAAAAATGTCAAGTTCCCTCTGGATGGCAATACTTTCTGCACCACGCTGCTTTGTGTTGTCAGCAAACTTGCTGAGGGTGCACTCGATTTCACTCTCCCTGTCACTTACAATGACGTTAAACAGTGCTGGTCCCAATACAGACACCTGAGAAATGCCACTAGTTACTATTCTGCTCTTGGACGTTGAGCTGTTGACCACATGTTTCTGAGTGCAACCATCTAGCCAAGTCTTTATCCATAAAATATGTGTCTCTCCAGTCTGGAGAGAAGGTTGTTATGTGGCATACTGACAAATGCTTTGCACAAGTCCAGGTAGCTCACATCAGTCACTCTTCCCTCACTCACTGCCTCTGTAACCCCATCATAGAAGGCCATCAAATTTGTCAGGCACAATTTGCCCTTTAGGAAACAATGTTGATTGTCACCAATCACATTTTGAAAATCAGTATTTTAACATATGCCCTGCAAATATGTCACAAAAGAAATTTGTCACAGAAAAGCTGATTAGCTTTTTTAGACCTGTATTTTTATTCTTCAATCACCTTTGAGTTTACCATATCCCAGCTCTTCTGTTCTGTCTTCTCTCTCAGTAATTTTTTCTCATATTCATTCAGTAGAGGATGAACTTTAAAGAAGCAATTCAACATGGGCTAACAATGCTAGTGAGAAACAACAAAACAGTGAGTGAATTTAATATCAAAAGCAAATATAAAAGACATTCTTTGCATCAACTATATTCCTTTCTACCTTAATGCTGCCCTACCAGTCTGGAATTGATAGTGTTGCCATGGGCACTTCTATTACCAAGTTACATTTTCTTCTTTCATTAACAATCACACCTTCGTTTTATCTCAAAAAAAGATCAATTCTCTTTTATGCCTTACTGTTTTCCTTTCATTTCCAAATTCATAAATGTATTGAGCTGAAAGTTTTCCTAGCTAATTTCTAACTTTTTTCCAAACTTGGGCTTTTTAAATTTTCTTTTTATATTAACTGTTTGCTGTCTCTCAGTACACAGTTTGGAGAGAAGAAGGGTGACTGAGAAGGTAGAGGTGTATTGAAGATAGAACCTTTTTCTTATTAATTGTGTTTCTTTTCTGACCATGATCAAAATTACAGTACAAAATAAAGACTAAGTTGAAGTGACAGATGTAAGTGGGTTTGCTTTTAGCTTTTACTGCACTTCTGTAGGGCAGAAAATGAAGATAATTGGCGCCTAAATAAGCCATATAGGAGCAGAATTAAATTCAGTGTAATGTACTTCTAATGTTACATGTCACTATAATAAGATTAGCCTTGACTGTGTAGCTTATGTAATAAGTTTTAAAAGCCTTTGGTGTACAATTAATTTGTGCTAGATAGTGTTTTAAAAATCATGTCCCTTATTCGTTCCTGATGTTACTTCACTGATTTCAAGAGAGGGACACAAGGAATTAATTCAGTACTAGCAATTTACTTTATAAAGTTCCTATTACCTTTGATATTTTCATGTGTTATGGCATTTTAAATGCTCCTGATACTTAGAAGACAAAAGTATTGTAAGTATAGAGCTACATATGTTTTTGTTGTTACATCAGAGCAAGGTCAACAGCTAAGATACAGACAGGAAACTAGAGTTTTACTTAGGTTCATGGTCACTTGCTATAAGAGTGAGGAAATTTACTTCATCCATTACCTCAGTGCATGGCTTCTTTACACCACAGTGAAATAGATTGAGGTAGTCACTGCATAGAGTCCAAAAGCATAAAATATCTTCAAGAAGACATAAGACAAGTTCATTAAGGACAAATCCATCTGCAGCTTTTCCAAAACAATGACCTGAATGTACCATCCAGCTTACAAAATCCTTCACTAGCTGTCTGCAACAAAATATCATGAGGGAATCTTTCTGTGTGTGCTGTTTCTTCTATTCCTTCTAAACTGCTCACTATTAGAGATGTTATAGCAAGATAGACAGAATATCTCTCTCACCCCTGACATACAATGGCTGTCTATGTATTACATATGTAACCAATACATTATATCTTGCAAATAAATTCAAAAGCAATAATTATACTCATTCTTACCATTTAAAGAGAGCCATTAAAGCACTCACTTTTAGGTTTGGCCATACCTAACCAGTTTGAGGGCTGAGGTGAATGACATCAACTATCCAGATCTTATTTTTCAGCTGTCTTCTAGATATGAGAAGTAGGAGAGCACAGTATTTTCTACTCAGATCAGTTTTTTCTGCTCAGAGACGTTATATGCTGTCAGTTAATCAAAATGCAACGAAATGTGAAACCTCAATATTGCTTATATCTTCTCAATCCCACCTGCACTGCTCCTTAAATAGTTCACTGACAGTGAATTTCACCATATGCAGCAGTGTTGATTTCCACATGATCAAGGAACTTAGATTGAAAAAATGTATTTAGTGGTGTAAAAGCCAGTGGAATTATTTTGGTTTGTCCTGCTCTTACTAGGCAGCTGTAGCTGGTTGAAATTTAATGAAAAAAAAATAAACTCATGACCTAATAATAGTACACAGACACTCAAAAATAGAAAAGGGAAGGAGAAAAAGAAATAGTTAATTTATTCTTCATGTAACTTGTAAGAAAAGTTTCAAGAGAATCCAGCAAGCTGTTGTCAGTGCAACAGTTTCAGGGAAATTTGTTCAACAGTAAAGAGTTGCATTGTTCATCTTGCTCATGGCTGGCAGAACATGAACGTGGCATGGAAGGAGGAAAAAAAAGGACCAGTCAGGATGCCCACTTGCAAAGTTAAAGCATTAATGTATTTATAGACTCTCTGGCCATTTTACCCATCTTCCCTATAATAGCTCAAACACAGCACAAGTAGATGTAGCTCTTGGGGGTTAAACTGAATCTCACTTTGATCCAGAACTACACTTTTTTATTATTTCCTTCAGTTGGGTACACTTGCCCACCAAATTCAACACAGGTTTTTATTTTAATTGTCATGGTAGGTGCAACCATCACCTCCAAATATGACACTCATATATTCTCCAAGTATTTAATTAGCACCTTTTTGGTTTTTTTTGAAGTCTTTAAATTTTGTTGGAGCCAAAGAATTTTTACTTTTATTGCCTATATCATGTATGGCTGGCCACCAGAGCAGTAATGATTATCATACAACATGTGAAATTTTACACGTAACAAGATTTACAACGACCAGCAATACAACCAAGGCCAAAGAATTGTTTATTTTTTTCCTACCCTTCACAAAGAGGACCCATTTATATTCTGATTACTTTGTGATAGTGCTAAGCCAGTAAATGCTACATACATTTAGTCAGAAAGACCTACAGTTAATATCCAGAACTCTCACTGAAATTTGTGTTGCATTTTGTGTTGTGTAACATAAAATACTTCACACAACATAATTTACAGAAATGCTCACATTGATGCAGTCTTTAGCAGAGATGGAAAGTGAGCTGCTTGAATGCGTGTGTTCCTGCTGCTTGAGATTGGAAGCACGGGTCATTAACGTTTTATTGGTGTGTTTCATACAGTTCCCTTTATACAAAGGGTTTTCAAAGAAGCTGGATATAAAAGCTGGCTGGCCTCCTGATTTTAACAGTACTAAGTGTGTGTTTCCTGCATGAAACTGTGTTAGTGTTGCACAGATGATAGGATCTTAAATTCCAGGCAGTGACACATTCCAGTGTGATACAGTTGAAGAAACAAAGTCCTTGGGCTATTATAGATGAAAATGTCATAATAAAAAAGGTACCCCTGCAACAGGAGTTTGTCCTGTTGAATATACTCACTGTTTCACCCTTTAAATGAATAATTTAAGATTTCTCTAAGCACAAATCAATAAATTTTTGCAATAGTGAATGACAGATATTTTACTTGACTTCCTTGTTTAGCCTTATCTGAACATATCTCGCCACTGGGGTAACCTTACAGAAGCTGTACTCAAGCAAGCATCTATTTGAGATGATTTCAGAGCATTTAGTTGGCACTAGGGCTTTAACCTATGCTCTTTGGTGTCGAGCAGGAGCAGTAAGAGGGCCCAACTCACAGCTTCATTTAGAGAGATGTAGTGGTTACTGACTCCCCTAGACTTCCTCTACTGCTAAGCAAGTCTGTGGAAGAGTAGGATTTTGCCTGTTTCTCATTACTTAGACATCTTACAAGGCTTGTACCAAGATGTGTAAATTGTCAGAGGCTCCTTTTATTCGATGAATTGTCTTATTCCTTCATCTTGTGCACAATTCTCTTCTATTCTCCAACTGTAAAATCATTAGTATCAATCTAAACAAGATGCACGTTACATAAAATTACAGTTGAAGGATCTTGTATGATGTTAGGTAAAGGGAATTTGGAAAGTGAGATTAATTACCTTTAGCAATTAGAAATTTTTTTGAAAAGTAACAATTAAGGTCTATAACAATTTTTAAAAGTATTGTTCATTTTCTGTATACAAAGAAGAGAGGGTTTTGGTTTTGTGATGTAGGAAAAATGTGTGCAATCAGAAAGGAAATACAGCTAACACCATAGTTCATAATTTGCTTTTATATTTATTATTAATTGAACAATTTTGAATATTTCAGGTGCTTCAGATAAGCAAACTTTCTGATAAATAAAGGAGCAAAATAGTAGTGGAAAAGCTTTATTCCACATTTGTAGTTCTGGTATAAAATACAGATACATCTTTCTTCTCAGCAGTATTTCCTGAGGCCCTTCAAAAACTGCAAGACTATAATCAAGTCTAAGTAACAGAAGCTACTCATTAGCTGATTTTTTATTAAATTCCTCTATTATTCACAGACAATCAAACATGGTAAAAAAATATCTGCTTCGTGGTTTCTTTTCATTTGAAACAGATTTTGAATATATTCCTTTGAAAACCTGGCACTCAACTACAAATGGGGTTAGGTACTTGACTGCCAGAGCACAATCCATGACCTCAAGTTAGATGCTGCTTGCCATACACTGCACCCAAAGGGATCTACATGAAGCCAAGTGGTAGATGCAAAGCTACAGTGATTGCACAGACCAGTTTAAATGTGTCTGTCTGAACTCAGAACTTCTTATGTTAGACCATAACAAATACATAAGACAGCTACACAAATCAAAATTCATTCTTTTCTGTGACTCAGATATCTCATTCATTGTAACTGGAAAGCATAGCTTGCACAGAGGATTCACATGTTTGTTTTCTGTCCAAAAATCAGCAGCAATAACGTTTTTAGAAAAATACAGTAGTGGTTCCACCAAGATTTATCCCACATTTCAGTACTGCAGCACTTGGTTACAGTCAATATTGAGTAGTGTAGGCACAAAATGAAAATTTTGTTTCTTTGTATGTCAATCCTTTGTACCGTTTTCAAAATGTAAACAATATTGAAGACTAATTCATATGAAAGAAAGTGTCTTCCACTCATTTTCTTGAGGCTGGGACTTCCATTTAGCACAGTTATTAAGCATTTGCTAAATTAACAAGAGAAGATACAAGAGATGTCTGGTTCCCTTAATATATGGCTGGCAGAAGGCTGACATATCTTCCAAAACTTTCTCTGAGGACTGTTCAAGTATTTAAGTTCATGTAAAATATAGGTAGTATTGAACATCATTTGGTAAGTGCCCCAGTTGCTGAGATACTATAAAAGTGGAGCTGTATTTACTCCTCTGGCTGGTGGTTTGTTATTTTTTTTTAAGTGGGAGTCACTGAATTCACATCCTGATTACTAGATTTGAGGTTTCCATAAATAATTTTCAAGGAACATTATCCTGAAAACTGTGATCTATCTTTAATTCTGTTACCTGGAATAAGAATCATAAGCACTTAGTATGAAGAGAGAGTTATTTGTATAAATTTTACTAGGACAAGCTGATATAATAAACAAACTATGTGTACTTTACTTGAATAAGCATCAGAATCTTTGATCATTTCCTAAATAACAAAAAAAAACCCAAAAGCTATTTTTTTATCCCTATCATATTGAAAAATTAGGCAATTCAATTTAAGGGATTATAGCAGGGAGACCTTATAGAGTGAATATGGCTTTCTGTTTTTTTCAACTTTGTTTTTTTGCTTTTCTCATTTGGCTTGTAGAACATTTCTGGCATGCACAACAGATGGGCTGTAGGAAATAAATGGATAAATAAAATCTCAAATGTCTGGAGCCTTTAAATTGATTACTATATTAGTTAAATACCAAACGACTAATTTGCATGTGCACATTTCAACTGAGCAGAATTTATTTTATTTAAAGGTCTGACATATAACCGAGTTTTGGTTGTCATACCCTTTGACGTCCAGCTCTTTACATAAACCTAGCTTTAAATAACACATGCAGCTGGTGAAAACAAGTCCATGGTAATATCATCGTTACCTTGTATTCCTTCCCAATTCAGAAATAGCTCGTACTGCCTGCATGATTAACAGATATGCTGGGATACTAGGCGTCACAAGGAAAAATACCTGCTCTGACAACATTCATAGTAGAATTAGCCCTAGATAATTTCCTACTGTGCAGTATAGCACAAGTGAGACAGATATGCCTTCTGAATATGTGTGTGGGAGGACATTCTAAAGTGTTGTCACCCTAAAAATCAAGTCCTTTCCCTGTCAATTTCTTCTTACTTCTGAAAAGCTTCCGAATTTAGAGCTACTTTCTTTATCACATGGATATAAGCCTCCACTCATCGCACAGAGAAATGCAGGGTTTTTCTGCACCCACCAGCACACTGACTAGCTGCAATTATGCAACAAGCACCTTGTTTTACAGCTGATTTCCCGGTCAGAGGAGCCAGGATACAGGGTCTTAGTCTAGAGATAGAGTGTTGTAGCATCACAGTGATGCACTATCACTTTGTTTAGCTCAGCTTAATCCTTGACCAGAGCAAACATTAATTAATCTACAACAACACAGAAAAAGTTACAACTGATGTGTTTTCAATATTCTGGTGCAACAATGCTGGGTTCTGGGTCCTTGGAGCACCCATGTTGGCAGCAGTTAGGGACCTGTGAGAAAAATCTGTGCATGACTTTTTCTGCATCCTCAGGACACCCCTGTGCTGTTGCCATGCTCTCCATTACTGCTGAGGTTTATAGTGGGCTTTAACTTCTGGTAAGCCCTGAAATGCTCAGGCAGTTGTACTAGATGATTCTTATAGATTCCTTCTCCCTTTCCTTCCCTTCCCTTCCATATCAAATCACTATTTAATTTTTCTAGAAGTAAGGTCATGAGCTGTGGTGATACCCTACAAGCAATCAGAAAAGAAAGTCTGTGGTGAGAGACACCAAGTCTTGACTTGGCTCTAGGCCCCACAAAACTTTCTAATTAGTCCTGGTTTTCATGTAGGCTCCTGCACCTGGCATGAGCACTGTAACGGAATTCTCAAAGACACTATTTTTACACTGATTTATTGACTTTTTTTTTTCATTCAGAATCAGTGTAGATGACAGTCAAGCAAAATATATTCTCCGTTGTGGGGGTCTTCCATTGTTTACCTCATTTCCCCCTTTTCACTCAAAATAAAAAAAATAACTGGTTTACTGTATTTCCAAGTCACAAATTGCTGCTGTTATTTTTCTTTCCTTTTCTTTACAAATTCATTATTCATTTATTGCAGGCACTAACAACCACCAGTTTTTTCCTCTTATCTCTTTTTTCATTAAAGAAAAAATTCACAGTTCTACACTGTATGCCCTGTAAAACTTTGCTATCATGCTGCTATATCCCACTAATTTAAAATAAAAAGCAGAGCCAAAACCATTATTCTGAAAGGTTAAAAAGATACATTTACCTTTCTGGTTATTTACAATTTTTTCAAAATAACAAATATTTAGCTATGAATTCTTGAGTTCGGTTGCACATTAATCGCAACATGTGTAAATCTTCAATTTGAAAGTCCAGGAGGAAAAATACATGAAAGAACTGAAGCTCTAAAACTCAAAGTTTGTTTTAGCTGGAGTAAGTGCACCATGAGTCATCAGTCTTGACAAAGTACTGGGAGAGAGGAAGAAGTAACTCATAGCAGAAAGGTTTAAAAGTTTTATAACAGGATAACATCATTCTAGTTTTTAAGCTTTTCTGTCTGATACAAATATGTACGACAGATGATCTTGCCTCTTTTCCACAAGACCACTCCTACCTCTTCCTGCCTCATTTTTTATCCAGAGAATTGTTATGTACCCTTGCGTATATTTCCTTAATTTTCTTGGCTTCTCTATGCATTTCACTAACCGCTTTCTCATCGTCATTATTTTCCATTTAGTCCATGCATGGATACATGTTTTCAGTCAGAACTCTGTCTTCCCTAGTCTTTGGCCAATCTCCATTAAATTAGCAAAGGTCTGAAAGCTCTGCAGATGACAAAAGCTGTTGTATGTACTTCAGTTCATTGCGGGGATTTGACCTTTAATAATAGGCAGGGAAGGTGCCGGAGTCAATTTTCATTGCCCACTCCTAACATATTTAAACAGAATAACAGGAAGGATACAAAGACCATCCATTTCTAAGCTATAGTTATGCTCTATTGTCAATAGCTTTGGAAAATGGTTTGTTTAATTTCAGTTAATGTAATACTTAAACCTCAGACGAATGCACTGGAAAACTCAAAGGTGGAAGGGGTAGGAGTGGGGAGGGGGAGGAAAGGGAGGATATGCCTCAAACACAAAGTACACCCCCAAAATAGGAAAAGCTATGGTTTTACATCAAAATTACTTCTAATGAGTTGGATGTTATGTGATAAATGAGGATCAGATGAGAGACAGAAAACTAAAAAAAATTACAAGTAACCTAATAAGATCAAGAAACTGCACAAATAGCATTTGGGTTTTAGCTTCCAAGTTTAGTAATTGAATTTAACTGGCAAGTTCAGGGTTTAGATGATTATCAGTAATCAAACAGCCATTGCTCAAAGTACAGTTTGTGGGTCTCTACAACAGCAGAATTTTGGACTGGATTTTTTTAACATTTAACATTAAAAAAACCAACTAAGACTGTGTTAATAAACTGCTCTCGCAAAGAAAAAAACCCCAAAACCAAACAAATCAAACAAAAAACCCCAGAAAATAAAGAAAAATTAAGAACTTTAAACCTCACAAAACATCAAGATTAGCAGGGGACCCTATTTTTGTATATGGTCAGCAAATAAACTGAAACAAATTCATCAGTAAGCTATGAAATGCAGCATTCAAACTGATAAAATTAAGAGAGGAAACAAAATCAATAGCCATCACACTAAAGGACAGAATTAATTAGTAGATATCTAGATACATCTATTTTACTTCAGAATAATCAAAACTACTTTTCTAAGCAAACATCCATCTTTAAACATGGTTTGGGATTTTTTGAAAGGATCAACAAACATTTTCATAAAGTGTTTCATTTGTTACAGACTGGATTTCCCAGTGGCTTTCACAAAATCACTCCCTAAACCTTTTGACAAAGGGTGCTGTGAAAAAAAGAAGTTCAAATGGGTTTAAGGGAGAATTTGCTAAGCACTTGGAAGACAGATCCACTGAGGTTTATTAAGCAGACAAATCATAGCAGGTCCAGGAAATGCTCTGTGCTGCATAGAGTTGGAGGATACACATTTATCAGGGTGAAGTAGCAGATATAGTAGCAGTATAGATATAGTAGCAGTGCATATTTGCACTAGTTTTACACTTCCAAAGAAATTCAGAGACAGAATCTGTCTCTTTACAGGCCCATAGCCTGAAGAAATATGGCTATTTCCATATTTTCATATTCATAAACAGCGATTTCTTGTACTTGTCCAGTACCTCTGACTATCTGCATTGTAGTGCCCTCAACAAGGCAAGAGGTGACAGTACTTTGATGTTAACACACTTTTCTCTTTAAAACAGACTGGCTGCATAATACAGATGCAGACAGTGTTTATACACAGGAAAAGTAGACATTTTGGGTTGCATCTAAGTTCGCTACATAGCCAGGTCTGTGATTCAAGGAGTTAAAGGTGAGTTAAAAATTATTTTTTAAAAAACACTATAGGATTTCTTTTTCTGAAAAGGAACAGTAATAAAACAACAGGAAATTACAAATAGTCCTCCTATAGCTGAGGATTATTTTTCCCTCCACACCCAAAATCAAGACACAGAAGGGTTGTCAAGCAAGTGTTGCAAATCTCACACAAATTTGGGAGAATTTACATTTTTCTTGGAGAAATTACAGTATTTTTTAACATACTGGGTTTGGCGTTATGTGGCTTCATATGTCTTTATGTATCCATGTCTTTATGTATCCATGCAACCAAAAGTCTTAGTTCAATCAAAAGAGACTTCAGAGCCCTGTAAAGAATGACAAAATATTTGGGAGCACAAGGGGTATTTTCCTCAATCCTCACAGCAATTAAAGGAGATGTTAGAAGATATTATTGAGGCCAGGATATCAGTACCTGTCTCCAAGACTTATGCCTCTCACAAAACTGTGGGGTTTTAAACCATGGAAGAGCCTTCAAGAGACAAGGTATATTGGATCCTGTCAGGATTTGCCTGTCCTGATGGGGAAAACCTGCCTTTGAGTGTAGGTGAGCAGAGCTGATCAAGAGATCTTTAAACCAGAATTGATGGTGCAAAGGTATACCAACAGGATTGCAGTAGGTAAGTCAAGGGTTGTCATGGCATCACCAGGGAATGGAAATCTAGTGGGAACATTTACATTGCTCCTGGGAGCACAGAGGGCTCAGGAGCACATCTGAAATGCTTGTACACAATCACACACAGGATGAGAAATAAACAGGATGAAATGGAAGGATTGGTCAACTCCCAAACTTAAAATTCCACTATCAGTGAGACTTGGTAGAATGAATCCCCTGATTGGAGTGCAGGGATGGAGGGCTACAGGCTGTTCAGAGGGGTAAGCTGCACAGATAAGGTAAAGATATCACACTATATGGAAGAGAGAGGTTTGAAGACATATTACTTACAGTCAGTGATGATGTGGTTGAAAGCACCTGGGTGGGGATTAGTGGAACAGAAGATAAAGGAGATGATATAGTGGGTGTCTAATACCAACAGCCAAGCCAGGATGTAAGCACCAATCAGTTATTCTACAGGAAATTAGGAGAAATTTCCAGATTGGTAACCCTTGTCCTTATGGGAGATTTTGACTCACAGGCATCAACTGGGAATACCATACTATTGCAAAAAGCAGGTCCTGGGAATTCTTGGATTGTAGGAGAGAACTTCTTGTCACAGATACTACAAGAATCATTTAGGAAAGATGCCCTTCTACACTTGCTGTTTGTGAACAGAGAAGTCATGGGGGACAAGACAGTAAGGTATTATCTTGGTTGCAGATAATGGAATGGTTGAGTTTAACATTTTCAACATAATCAGATAAAATCACAATAGAGTTGTGCCTTCAAGAGGGCAAACTTTAAGTCACTTAAGGAGCTATTTAGCAGAGTAACCTGGGATTCTGTTGGGTGAGGAGATCATGAGAACTTTTCAGTCTTAAGAATCCTCCTTTTAGAAGCAAAGGAACAATTCCACTGTGCCATAAGGCAAGCAAGAAGGCCAGCTCAGCTGAACAGGGAAGTCCTCACATAGCTACAGAGAAAAAAAGGAATTGTAGGGTCTCTGGAAGCAAGGTCAGGCTTTGTAGGAAGATAAGCAACCTGTGGTGTGTGTTTATGCCAAAGGAAGACATGAAAGGCTCTATTCAAGCTGAAACTGACCAGTTTTGTGTCTGGCAACAAGAAGCAGTGTTTAGGGACGTTAATAGCAAGAGGAGGTCTGAGAAAGTACTGGAGTGATGCTTGTTGACAATGTCAACAAGAGGTGTCACCTGACAAATTGGGCTGTAAAATGAAGTGAGGCATTCAGTGCTTTTTATTAGCCTCAGTCTTTAATAATCCTGGTAGACCTTGGACTGTCTCATCCCCTGAGTCAGAGGTCCATGTGTGTGGGAACAGCGACCTCCCGTTTGTTTGGACACTGAACTTGTCAGTGATCAGCTGTATCAGCAGAATGTTCATGAGTCCATGGGACCTGATGGGATGCATCCCAGAGAACTGAAGTAGATGGGGGATGTTATGGCAGGAATTCTCTCCATCAGTTACCAAAGGTCTGAAAAGTCTAAGGAACTCCGCACTAACTGGAAGCTGGCCCATGCTATTCCAGTTCACATGAAAGACATGAGAGCAGACCCAGGAACCTACACACTTGTGAGTCTAAGCTCAACACATGAAAAATTATGAAGGAGATGGGTAGACTGGGTGTCACTGAAAGGCATTTAAACGACAATTCAATCAAGCAGTCAGCATCTGTTAATAAAGGAAAATCCTCTTTAACAAGCCTGATCTCCTTCAGGATAAGGTCACCCACTCACGATGAAGGGAATGTGGTGGATACATTTTCTGCCATTTAGTGATGCTTTTGTTACTGTCCCTCACAGCATCCTTCTCTACTCAGCAGCCACAGCAGTGATCCTCAGGGCTCAATCCTCACTCCAGGGCTGGTTAATATTTTGATCCACGATCTGGATGCGAGAGGTGAATGCCCCATTAGCAAGTTTGTTGATGGTGCCATATCAGGAGGAGCCCCTGTCAAGAAGGGCTATTGTCCCTCTGTGTTCAGCACTGGTGCAGCCTCAGCTGGAGCACTGTGTGCAGTGCTGGGCCCCACCAGTGCAGAAGGATGCCAAGGTCCTCAAATGCCTCCAGAGGAGGAAAACCAACCTGGGGAGAGGGGTGGAAGACATATCATCTGATGAGAGGCTGAGGACTTTGGGCTTGTTCAATGCAGAGAAAAGGAGACTGAAGGTGACCTCATCACTCTCTGCAACTTCCTGAGGAGAAGGATGGGGAGAGGGAAGTGGTGAGCCCTTCTCCCTGGGATGCCGTGGGTATGGCTCAAAGTTACAACACATGAAGTTTAAATGGGGCATTAGGAAGCTTTTCTTTACCAAGAGGGTGGTCAAACACCGGCACAGGTTTACTTGAGAGGTGGTTGATGTACCAAGACTCCCCCTGTTGAACATGCTTTAACATGTTTGGTCAGCCCTGGAGTAGTTGGGCAGTGGAACTAGGTGATCATGGTAGGCCTCTTCCAGGTGGAACTATTCTGTTCTATTTCTATTCTATTCTATTCTATTCTATTCTATTCTATTCTATTCTATTCTATTCTACAAAATTTCATTCCATGCATAGATCAAACTATTGAGCAGATGAGTACTTTACTTTTTCGTTACTTTCTGCATTGCATGTTTAGCCTTGAGAGGAGCTAATTCAATTTTCATTTATGTGTCCATATCGTATGCTGTTTCTGACACGTGGTGGAAAAATGATCATGTGCAGGAGGCAGGTAGGAGAAAATGGAGGGAGCCCTCTCCCCAGGGGGACTTTGTCTGACAGCCAGTCAGTGGAGCGAAAACTTCAATGACTGGGCTGCAAGTGACCCACCCTTGCAGGCAGGGCAGGTCCCTGGATGCTCAGGAAAAAACGTCTGGGAAATGGGGCTACAGGGGCACATAAAAGCAGCTAACTGCGTTGCAATCGTGCCCTGTCATTTTTTAGTTTCTTGGGAGTGGGGGCTCGCCCGGAGGTTCAGCTCGAGCCCTCCTGCTTGCCTTTTTCGCCCTGCAGTCCTGCTTCTTCCCTGCCTTTTTTTTCCTGTCTGCACCCCCGCGCAGCCCCTCGCCACCACAACCTCCTCCC
>VZRJ01012176.1:207794-229714 GCA_013397565.1 Ptilonorhynchus violaceus | reverse complement strand
AGAACACGGCCCCCCCACTGGTTGGAACCCGTGCCCAGCCCGCCACGGGAGCCATGCAGGCTCGCCACGGCTCCCAGCACACACGCTGTGCCTGCCAAGGAGACGCCGACAGGGTTCTAGCAGGGTTCTAACGTCTGTCCCTGTCTTCTGTCCCTTTCTCCGTCTCTCTTTTCCCCTCTCTGCTCTCTTTTCTATCCCTCTTCGGTAGGAGCACCTATCTTTCTTTATTAATAAACAGTTCTCAGATATGATACTTGCTGCATATGCACTTGATTTCGTCCGAGAAATCTATCAAAATGAATCTTCCCCGACTCCCCTTACAGTAGGACAGCACAAGCCTCCATGTACTATATATTATTGCTGAAGCTTGTTATTGCCTATGAGACTGATGGTATATTGTTCTACCTTATTAAATGGAAAATTGGCTTTTGAAATGAAAAAGAAGTTAAATCATAAATATTAAGCAAGTTGACTGTAGACCTTTGTGCTTCAGTCTATGAGAAAAGCATACCACTCATGATCATTTCTTTCATTACAATGGTTGCCTGCATTACAATGGCTGTTTCAGTAATAGAAATATCCAGACTTTTTTCAGCTACAAACAGAAAAGACAGGAAAAAATTGTCTAAACTGAACTTTTCTTGGTCTCTGTTATTGGTTTAAGAATGAGGATACCAATGACAAGTTTTCCTCAACTAAAGATCAGGCCGCACACATGGTTGTTATACACTGGTGTTATTCCTACCTTTATCTTCCACTTCCCCTGTCAGGCTGAGGTCAAAGTAGAGAGACTAAGAGTGAAGTGTTATTTTTCCTATTAACAGGCTAATTCAGCAAAGCAATATAAAGACTTCACCAATGAGCTTCTGAAAACAGAAGTAACTGCTGAATAAGCAGCACTTAAATTCAAGGAATACCAACTGCTTTTTTCTTACGCCTCTATTAGTGATGCTAGTTTTCCACCTTCCTATGAAGAAAAGTAGCTTTCTATATACTTTTAAAAATAAAACCTTTTGTTCCCAAATATACGGGTAGAGACAGATAAGGGCTGCAGAATTTGCAGCAGCATTTAGACACTTAAATCCTTTCATTTTGATGCCTCAGAGCTAAAGAAAATCCCACCAGATGTCTGCCTGTATCATTAGGTGTGTAAACAGTATTGAAAAGCAGACACCCAGAGACTAGCTAGGCATTCTTCCAGAGCTTTTTTACACACAGAAAAATCATGAGATTAATCTGTAAGTTTAAATTAGTGGGCAGCTTAAATGAGCCCATTTTGTCATGTGATGAGTTGCTTCATTTCACTAGACAGACAAAAATGTCGTATGAAGTCATATTCCAATGCTGGCTTGCAACCCTGTGAAAAATCCAGACAAGGCAGATAAATGAGCAGAGGTAAGAAAGCAGTTGAAACTGCTTGATAAATTAATAACATTACTCATCCTGCAATTCAACAGTTTATCAAATAAATAGTACCCGTATTTATGCAGCTTCACATATACATGCCTCTCTTCCATGCGTCTCTGTATTGACTTTATGCCAAGCAATGTTTGTCAGCATAGGTTTCAGCTATGTCATGAAGCAGGTGTTAAACAAAATTGTTTGCTTATATAATTTTAAGCATTTTCACCCCTGCCAGTTTCTCTTTCTTCCATGTTTTAACTGACTATCTGCTTTCCATGAAAGGGTTGTTCAAGCAATTCAGAAATTTAGGTCTCACTTTTGAGCAGCATAATCTTACCTGTAAAAGCAAAGTCATTTAGTAGAACTAGATAAATTCAGTTCTGGAGAAACAAAACTCCATTATTTTAGGACTTCTCAGGGGCGGTGTCTTGAAAGAAAAAAATCCCTAACTGTCTCCTCAAGCCTAATTTTAGTTTTACTTTGTATCAGATGAAGAGGATAGAATTTTCTTAGAAACTGGCTGCAGGAAGATAAAGATTCTTCACTTATTTTAGGCATTTTCACCTCAACCCATGGAATTTGAGGGAAGGGTTTATGGGATGACTGGAAAATACTTTCATTTGACCAAATATGACAACACAACTGAAGAGTTCATTTGATTCAACCTACTGTACTCAGAGTCATATATTAAATGTTCAGATAATTCCTTGATAGTTTCATTGCAAGACAGATAGAGTAGAAAAGTGTGTTCTGAGGACAGCATATGCCTCATCTGACTGGGAAATTTACCATGATATTAAAACACATCCAACCCTTCCTACACAGTATTATGCTGCAGCTTTATGCTTAGAAGAAATTTTGGATTAAAATGACTAACATTAAATTTTCATTCATTTATTTGCCATGTAAAATCCTCTGATACATATTTTCCCTAGAGTAGATAATTATTCTTTCCATTCTTGGAATCTAAGTGAAAAACCACTTTGGTGGAACATTTAGTGGAATGAGAGATTATTTTTAATATTTCAATAAAGGTCGTCAGCCAAAGGTTTCTACTTATTCTGTGATCCATATCAGCCATCAATGAAAGTTAAAATCAAAGCAGCTCTTTGTTGTGCTTCCAACTCCTCCAACTATCAGTTTTCTTTTGAATAAATGCGAGGAGAAAAAACTATAGCAATATACTTAATTAATTTTACTGTTATCCCTTGGATGGTTTATTTAATGTCAAATGGTAAGATGTGATGCACAATGTGTGTCTAGGAAGAATGAAACAGCCTGAGGCACCCTCCAGTCTCTAAAGCATCATTGATACACAGAATTTTCTTTTTTTTTTTTAAGTGTCAAAAATCACTTCATATGGGAAGTCAGATAGCATTTCAGGATTGATTACAGCCTCAAGTTTCTTCCACTGCTGGTGATCTACAGAGATTTCATTAGTCTCTCTTCATTCTATACTATCATGGAGTTATGGGTTTGGTTTGCATACTAAAGGGATACTTTCCATGTCAGTAAAAAGGTCCTAATGACAACGTTTTTCTTATAGAGCACATCAGCCTCTTTTCCAGCACAAGAATCAGAATGGACCAAACCCCTGAGATAATGAAAAATAAAGCCATGGAAGATTTGATGGAAAAAGCACAGAAGACCAAGTACTTTTCCCTCCCATCCCCTCCCCTCCTCTCCCCCATCCTTCCCTTTTTTTCCTGCCTTGCCTTCCTGTTCTTTTCCCTTTTCTGCCTTGCCTTTTTTCTTCCTTTCCCTTTCCCTTTCCTTTCTATTCTTTTCCATTTTCTGCTTCGTCTTTTTTTCTTTCCTTACCTTGCCTTGCTTTCCCCTCATCTTGTTTTGCTTCTCTGATGTGCAAGTTGAGGACTATTTGCTTCTAGAAATATCTCAGCTGTGGATTCCCGATGGAAAATGTGATTCAACAAATTCTCCAGCCTATACAAGCTATTAAGAAAGATTGGCTTTAGGAGTGGGTCAACCAAGTAAAATCTACTCTTGGATAAACTTATGGCTGTTTCTTCTCTGCGTACATTATACCAATGATTTATTATTGTGTTTCTCTGTTGCCAGACGAGAAATGGAAACAGTATGGGGAGGGAATGAAGAACACATGAAAGCTCAGAAAAGTATAAAGGGTATCAGTGTGGATAATAGTTATTTGTTTTTGAGGGACATGATAAATGCAGATAGATCCAATAGATTTCATACCACCTAAAAAGGTGCCTCTTTGTAAGCTCCAGCTACTTTTTAAATATGTCTCCAGAATGCACCTCTTGAAACAATCCCTTTAAAGATCTCAACAATTTGCCTGTAAAGGACATACAGTACAGTTACTTGAAAGGTTGGTGGTGAGATTATAAAGAAGACTTAATTCCATAATTTAGGCCTGAACTCATTTAGAATGCAAAGAATCAGAAGCATACATTAAAGGATGGATCATGATATGGCACATCTCAAAGAGTCAAAGTTTTATAAGACAAACAGAATTTTTATTTTAATTCCAATTGAAAGAGTCCTGAACATCTGCACATTATTTTCCATTAAATAAAAAGAATATTGGATGTTTTTTCAGAGTAATGGAATTGTGTATTACTTCTGGTAAATTGTTAACTATGGTATGTGGATACACACCCACTCATAGGCGAACTGTTCAACAGATGGGCACCCAAACACCCTCACTTACCAATTTGCAGACAGTCCTTCACACACAGTGAACTCCATATCTCACTTCAGCCAGGAGTTTACACAGCTCTTTTAAATACTTCATCAAAAAGACCGCATCATTTTTGTTGGATACTACTTGCATAGCAATCCAACTTCACTTTCTATAGCTTGACTGGTACAAATGGTGTAACACACATTAGAAACATATCATTAACCATTCTGAGAAGAAAAATTCATGAAGATAATCCACAATGCAGAATCATAAATTAATCCTGTGAATCAATTCATTTTCACTAATACCCTCTTACTCAATTTTTATGTCAACACCTTAACATGTATTAATTATTAATTTTATTAGAACCAGACGATGAAGTAGTTCATATCACGAACTACATTATTTTTTGGCTCTTAAAAATTGCTAAATACGTGAAAATTCAGCAATTCAGACTTGTACACTTCTCTCCATTTGCCCCAGATAATTAATACCAGAAAGACCTTTTGCTATGGAAGACCGTAAAACTGCAAAATTTTTTGAAGATAGGAATTGAAGTAAACATTGGATTACAGTGAGTGATCTGTCATATTGAATTTGAAGCTGAAATAAACTCAGAGAAGATTTAAAAGTTCTTTTCTTTGAAGCAATGGATGAATGCCATTCAGCACCCAAATCTTCCTAACACTTGAAGGAAATCAAATGGAATGATAAACCTCCTATTTAACATCTTTCCTGAATCCCCAGCGCAAACACACGCACAAACACACACACACACAAACACACACACAAACACACACACACAAACACACACACACACACACACACACACACACAAAGATGCAATTTGCACTGCAGCAGGCCTACTGTAATACCTGAACTCCTTTTGGTTCGCTTCCCAATACAACTTACTTCATAAAAAGAGGTGTCACAGTCACTCTGTTGATAAAGGTAGCTTTTAGAACAATTGCATTCCTATCACAATCTCTTTCCATTCTCATGAAGCATAATGTAGCATTTTAAGTTCCACTTCAGTGTAAAGTGGCTAGGATTTTAGTCCAGAGTTTATGTTCTTTCCACACAAATGTCATGTGAAGTCCTTAGGCAAACCTGGAGCAACTTTTCTACATCAATAAAGTGATGTAACACTTTGGTATTAGCAACAATGCATGCCTCATTAAATATTTATATCTTGGCAATTATCAGCATCTAAAGTATGTTCTACAAAACTGAAAAAAATTACAATTAAAAAACTGTAGTGTTTCTAATTAAGCAATAATATGTACAATATGTAATTTGGAAAGCACAGCACCATGAAACCCCTCATCCTGGTATGAGGGGTTTCATATAATAAGCATAAGCATTGGAGAAACTTCTCTCCCAATGCACTCTGGTTGTTCCCCAATTTTCCTTGCCTCCTCTGCTCATGTAAAAGTAACTTGAGAATACTGGTTGGTCTTTAACTCAGGGCTCTCTGAAAAGAATTATAAGAAATTTCCATTGAAGAAATTTCCAGCCAAAAAGAAACCAAAGAATTATTATAAAATTTATTATTTTAAAATTTAGATCACAGCAGCTTTTTTCAAGGGTATTCAAGAAATTAAACTATGGAGTTAAGGCAATTAATATCACAGCTAAATTTTGAGTCTTTCAGAACCAAAAAGTCAGATAACTACAGAGAATTTAGAAAGTACAGCTGCCCTTGGTAAAGAAATTCACAGGCACCAGCAGAGGATTCCATTCAGTGCAGATGTCACAGAAGATGAACTGAATTTTTAGATGAGTTATTGAGAGAAAGAGTAAGCTGGAATTGGTTATCTTACCATGTCTGTTTCCCTCTCTTGCATTTCTATTTTGTTGTTTGGGGGGTTTTTAACAAGAACCAAGCTTAACTATGGGTCACCTTGGATGACTACCAAAAAGAAATATCACGTCTCTAAAACCCACATAACTCTCTAACCAGTCAGTGCCAAGGTGATTGACAACACTGTTCCATCTGTTAGAGTTACACAAAATAATAATAAAACAACAAATCAGCGTTTGATCCCTGAAATACCAAAAAAATCTGGAGGAACAACAGATATAAAAAGTTCTATCCATTTCCTCAATAACTGCAATATCATTTCCATTATTTCTCCAGGCTTCCATTCTGAATTCAAAGGAATTTATCTGAAGTTCAGACACTGTCAGTGTGATTTAGTTTCACTTTTACAGCAACTTTAGGTCTCTAATAAGTATGCTCCTTTCATTGATTTTGTTCCCCTTCAGCTGCTGCTGTAAATGTAATTGAAATTTTTGGTTTTTTTCCTGACCTTCCTTTTTTTTTACACTGATGGTAGAGCAATCAGAGCAGATTTCCATGAGTTTTATATACCCTATTAATAAGAAATACAGTTTCTCCTGGAAATGGACTTCCACAATAATCATTATGACATGGATATTAAAATATGACCTGATTTAGCATATACAATTTTACAGATTTTCAGGTTTTCCTGAGTAAGTAGTCCAACGAACAAACAGAATCTGAATACTACTTTTGACTCATGCACACATAAAAGGATATTATCCTCTACTTACATAAGGTGCCAAATTTACTTAAATTAATAATCTCAAACTGGCATTTTAGCAGTATAACACATTTTTCTGCCATCTTGGAACATAAACTGATTGATGCACTGGTGTGTGTCTGTGCTTTGTCTACCAGTGTTCAAGACAGTATGTGGTGTTAGACTCCTATCTGCTTTCCCACCTATAAATGGCAAGGGAATCAAAAATATTCCTGAAGGAGAGCTTAAATGAAAGAAATTAATTATGGATTTGGTTCTGAAAATGGTTAGGTTACTCTTCTTTCCAGACAAGGTAATCCACAGGCCAGTTCCTGAAAAAGGTTTTGTCTTCCCCATTGGAAAGTCTCCCATGTGCTCAGTGACAGTGAGCTAATGAGACATCCCTATCACAGGGGGGCCTCTGACCAGGATGAAAAGGTGATCTCACATTGAACTAGAAATGCTTTTATGAAGAGCTTTAAAAACCATACTCAAATATATCTCAAATGGAACATAAATGGATATCCAGTGCACAGAGCAGAGTTGCTGGCTGAGATGTCTCAGTTTTGAGACAAATTTAAGAGAGGACTCTCCGGAATGAATCCTTGTGCTGGTTTGACTGTAAACCAGCAGGGGAAATTAACCCCACACAAAATACCTCAAGAGATTTTAGGTCAAAATTACAATTTTAATAAAAAAGGTTAAAATAAATGCAGTAATACAGGAACACTGGCTTAAACAAACCGACAGAGTCACGGTACAACCTGACACCCTGTTGACCAGGGTGGTAGCTGTGTAGTCCAGTTAGGCACTGATCCTGCAGAAAGGCCTGGTAGCCCAGTCCCGGGAGTGGAGTGGAGTAGCTGAGTCCAATTCCGAGGAGTGGAGTCCAGTCGAGTCGAGTTGAGAGTCCCGTCGAGAGTGGAGCCTAGAGAGTGGAGTCCCGAGAGTGGAGTCCCGTGGAGTCGNGAGTGCTTATCTCAGTTGAGCTAAGGAGTCCCAGGTGTGTAATTATGAAATTTATCCAGCTTTTATGGGTGGTAATAGAATATATAACTAACCCAGGACAATCCTCCTCTCCAAAAGGGTTCCAACAATCCCCTTCCAGCAATAGGGAATGAATACTAATAGATGAAAGTGAAAAAAAAATGGTTTATTAACAAACAGAGTGCCCACCCGCAAGGCAAGGGAAAAACAGTAAATAACTGTTAAGCACTAAACCGTCAGAACCCACTTTCCCCCCCCCCACAGAGGAATAAAAAACAAACAAAAAAAATGTCTGAAGAGATGGGGGCAGTGCTGGAGGAATACCCCTTTCCGAACACGTGGTCCAAGTTGGTGCCGGCTTTTCACGTTGAGGGCAGCAGAGGAAAACCCTAGTGGCTACCTGGTGTCAACCTCCTTTCTTGACGGCAGTCACGGCAGATGAAACAGCTGGGCTGGAGCCTTTCGGTTTGCTTTCTCTCCCCAGCTTGGCTCCCAGCCCCAGGCTTCAGGCAGGAGCAGCCGCGGCAACGCGCAGCGGGCAGGAGACCCACGGGAGGCAGCCCCGGTCCTGGGCTTCAGGCAGGAGCAGCTGCTGCAGCACACGGCAGGGTAGGGGTCTGGCAAGAAGCCATTCTGATCTCTGCTCTCGTCACACACAGCTGCCCCGCACCGATCTGGAACCGGAAGAGACAGAGCAACTCCCAGCCCCGCCCCCTGCCAGGATATTTGCAGGGCTACCTAAGCATCGCAATGCCCACAAGTCGGGAAAAGGGGGTGAGGGGGAAGAAAACATTACTTTGGGGCACACCCTGGATGTGGGATAACGATCCCCAAGACAGATGTTCATTGTGGCAATTTATGTGGCCCAGCAGATTACCACAGTCAGGACACAGCTACAGATTTTGTGTGTGATGCTCCAATACAAGACGTGTAATACAACAGGAAATAGATGTATCAAATGGTAAAATTATCTTGTATTCATATGAAGGCAATCTTCAGTTACATAGCAATCACAGCACTGAGGAATTTAAATTGATACAAAGGCTGCAGAATGAACTAGAAACCTATAGTCACAATAATGAAACAGTAAAGAAGTTCATTTCTGCTCCCTACCTAGTTTACCACCGTCCTGCTGCTATCCCCTTCACCTGGAGCTGAATGTAGCAGAGCTAGCAAAAAATATAGCCAAGGCTTCACACAACATTCCAAACTGTAATCTGCATTGGAAGTATGCAACCAGTCACTCATAGAATCAATTAATAAAAAAGCATTAAAGAGTGAGCCTTGTCCATGCTTACTTTCTATAACCATTGTGGTTTTTGATATATCAAATACTTTCATTGCTTTCCAGAAGAAGCCATACCGTTCATAGTTAATTGAACCTAAGAACCTCAAAAGGGAAAACATTTTATGTGGGTCTAAGCGCCAAGCAGAAGAACAGGTTTCACAGAGGATGACCCAGAGCACAAGCAGCTCTGGTGTTTGTGACTTTTTTTTTAATCGTTCGTCTTAGCATTAGAGTATGTATTCAAAACCCTTTAATCTAAAGATTGCAAACAATTCTTGGCAAGTTCCTTGCATTATGTTCAGCTATCCCGATGGCAGACATGAGCTTGTGACAGACCAGCTGAGGAACCTGCCTGGGCTCCTTGGTGGTGTGAGATGGTTGGTGAGGTGACCAAAGGAAGCACCCCTGGCCACTAGTCTGGGGCAGCAGGGGAAAACCAATCCCTTTTAGCACAGAGGAGCACTGAGCCCTGGTGCAAGACTTTGGACAGCCCAGTCAACACTACGCTAAAACCAAAGCCCAATATTGCACTGTGACATTCTCTACACCGCTATCTGTTACACACACCGGGCACTCCTATTGCACAGAACATTTACTTAAGTAAGTAATTCAGTATAATTGTGTAATAAATGAAGAGATGTGGTAGTACAATCCTGTGACATACAGAGAAACAGAAATTACTTTAACCAAAATCTTAGAAAAGCATCGAACAACCTCCAAAAACACTTGATAAATTATAGTATTTTCATACTCATACATTGCTCCTGTTTCTAAATTACTACTGGATTTGAGGATTTTTTTACCATCAGTAGGGACTTACTAGATTGATTTCAGTCTGGCTAGCTCCGGGTGCTGCAGTTAATTAGAGACCTCACAGTGTGAAGACCTAAGTCTGGCACTTTAGTCTCTGCTTCCCAGAGAGAGACAGTTATCCTTGACAAAGGGCAGCTGACAATTCTGTCTTTTATTAGCCAAGGCCCAGACATCTGTGGTTTCAAAATCACAGTCCTTGGATGCATATATATAATGCAATCAAAGTGATAACACATGAAGTTGCAGCGCCAGATACATTTCATTTCCACAATAGCCGTCAAGCTGCCTGCAAAAATAACAGTATTGAGAATGAGTAAATTATCACCTCAAAATGTGTTTGGGAAACAAAATTTATCCAGCAAATATTTTAACACAGATAAGCTAATGGCCCCTTTGGTGTGGATCTTTGCTACAATGGATATTAATGCTTTTTGAGATCTCATTTCCAACCCTGATGAGAAAAAGCCAGTGAATCAGCAGATTAGACTGAGAGAAACAGTGACTGGAGATAATCACTCTCAGAGCACACACAATAGCAGCTGTGGTTTCCTCCAGCAGTGGAAAAAGAGTGTGATCCTCTTCCTCTTCAGTCTGCCTTTGTTCATATCCTTCTTTCTCATTTTCCTTCCTTAATCTCAGAATAATATCCTGTCTTGTCTGCTGCCCTAAAGGTTTCCTTAATATAGCCGTAAAAAGCTGCCAGTGTATTTTAAGGGTCAGAATAAAAAAATTTTAAAGCCATGGTGGAGAGAAAGCTGTAAACAATAAGCACTGATATTTATTTAAAACTTTGTATTTAGCTTAAAAGTGAAATAAAATAAGATTCTAAAAACACCCTGTAACCAAGAACACACATTTTGGTCCTGATCCTGCATAGCTACCTGTGTTGTCTGACAGCCGTCCCATTTCCTAGGTATTGAAATAGAGCTTATTTAACATTTTTTTATGACTAGGCCCTTTGATACTAACTCAGCAAGAGATAAACCTGTCTAAAGAGCAAATCTGGTCCAGGATGGTTCACTGCAGTAACGTGTAACAGGAATTCAGCTTCCTAGATGGCAGGGAGGATGCATAGAAAGCACACACTATTATCCACAGAGCTCACATCTCTAGTGCAGAGGACAAAAGAATGCAGCTAAATCTAGATAACCCTTAAACTAAAGAAGGAATCTTTTTTCTGTTGGAAAGGAACATCTGCAGAGAAAAAGAACTCCATCATGTATTAGCAAACGTCTACCCCATGCGAAGTCCCTACCCTAACATTTTTTTTTTTTCAAAGTAACAGACTCTGCAAGCCTCCAAACATCTGGCTTACATGCATCACTGGCACTGTACCAGCCTACAGGAAAGAAAGCAAGGCAAAAACAAACTCAGACTGCTGTGAAAACAGAAATGTAGGCAAAATGAGAGGCATGTTTCATGTGCTTTTAGGTTTGTCCCCTTTTTTCACTCTCACTAGCTGTCCAGCTCATTCCAAATAAAAGAACACGTAAAATACAAAAAATTAAGCTGTACCTCCTTCCTGGTGTGCTCTAAAAACCATCTAAACCTTAAGGACAAAGGAGAAGAGAGCTTTAAAAAACAGCACAGTGTATGCCTGACAAAATATTGCCCACAGCACTCAATAAAGTCTCAATCAGGCATATTGCCTGGCAGATCCTTCCACAATGCTCTATGAAATTAAATTATATCTTTCAATATTTCTTAGAAGTTTGGAGGACACTGGAAGCAAAAGTTTCTTTCTAAAAAAAATTAAAATGTTGTGAAACATACTCTGCCTTACAATTTGCCTCACAATTCAGTACAGAACCAGTGAACAATTCCACAGTCTTCACTTTAGGATTAATTCTATTTAGTTTATATTGTATCAATATATCTTTATAATCTTCTTAATTCTAGCTGTTATGATATCTGTAATACCAATTAGATGCCACAGGCTGTCCTGGGTTCAGTATATCACAAAAAAGCTGGTTTTCATATCAAATTAGTTCTTTAATATCCGATTCCCACCATTATTAATTTGTATTATTTATAAATTTATATTTATATTTATTAATTATATATGTTTATATATTCATTTATATTATTTATATATTTAATACATATGCTTAGCAATTCCTTCCTGGAAACAAATAATCTATCAATTATCTTCACTAATTCAATGAGCAGATCAAGTGAAAGTCCTATCTGAGGTATATTTAGGTAAAGATAAGAACAGCAAAGATGTCATAAAACAGTTTTTTATACTATTAAAAAAAAAAGACACAACCCCCCCAGCTCCTTCTGGCAATACATCATAATATATGCTCTAATTATACTCAGGTGTAACTAACTGTGAGTTTATGGGCATGAATAAAAGAACACCATAAGAGCAAAATTTGTCAAAATCACACCTCTGATAACTGATGTTAATTATCCTAACTAGATATCAAACATTTGTTGCATGGGTAAAAGGATGACACACTGAGTCAGCTGAACGCATCTTCTGCTGGCTACTTATCTTATTTGTTCCCTTACTCCATCACTAGTTTCTTGACTTTCCCTCATTTATATAGTTCAGTCTTCTAGATATATGTTGTTTGCTAAGACCAAATAGAATGTCAAAGGTACAAATTGTTTGAAACAAATTATGCATGTTAAATACACCAACCCGAAGAGAGATCAGATTGCAGAGAGAGGGAGTGAAGGCATGGCTAAAGAAAGTCAGAGCCACTATACAACACTGTCAAACTGAGTTAAACTATGGGTTCATCTAGACCTATATATCACCTGTGACTGACCATTACCTTCCTTTTGGTATGATCACTGAAGGGAGTTTCTTCCTAATATCTTAAACCTACTCAGAAAGACACACAGATGAAGTGTGAAGAGACACATCAGATGCACAGCCATTCAGCTCTGGAGGATCAACAAGTGGTATTTATAGACAGCTGCCCTGCTGTTGTATTTTTTCAGAGGTAACCCCTGAGGGCCCTTGTTTGGGCTTAAATACCAGTCTAGGCACGTGGGATTCTGAGGCAGACCGGGGATTGTGGGGCTATGGCTTAATGCCGGGCTTTGGCCAATATCCAGGAGGTTTCTCACCTGTCTCGAGGGACAGGAGGGCCAATTAGAAAAGAGACATTTACAGAACCTCTGAAAAAGACATTAGTCATCTCTAAAGTATGATAATTGATTTTATTTCTTACTATGAGTCACAGTTTTGCCTCATAGAAATGTGAACAAACTTTTTAACTTTTGCTTCATATGGACACATAACACCAAAATTTACTTTGGAGTTCAGGTGAGGTTTTATTTGTGCAATTATAGAGAAGTGAAATTATAACCACTAGGATTTGTGTCAAACTTATGCTATTCTACAAATTGACCATTTTTGCAATACTTGCATATAAAATAGTGCATGTTCACTCATAGCCAGGCACTAAATAGTGTAAGAAAATGGATGATTTTCCAGGGTTCTTAAGCTGTATTTTGAACTTGTAACAACAGGAGAGTTACATATTAGTCCCGATCTCATGAGAAATATTTTTCATCCCTGTATAGTACTGCCTATGTTTTTATGATATAAGAATCACTACAGACAAACTTTCAAATATAGTAGCAGAAAACACTATATAACCAAAGCTCAATAAAAAGTAACCTGATGTCATTTTCCAAGAGCAATCCAATTTACTGCACTAAGTTCAATGGAGTCAGTCACCTCTCAATCAAAATATGAACAAAGCACACACAGGGCAATTATCTAAGTGGTATAGTAGAGATAGTTAAAACCCATAATAATTAAAAATTACTGAGAATAATACTAATTTCTTTGTGGTTTCCAGCAGTCAGTATCAGATAAATTAATAGCTTGTTGAAAAAAATTTACTGTAAAAGAAACTGTACCAAATGGGAAATGCTTTGACAGGGTTAGTTAAATAAGTTAGCATGTATTTGACATCACCCCCTATTTCATGGACAGGTGCCTGGGATCTAGAAAAAAAAAACCAACTTATTTAGAATAATTAAAAAGAGACAAAAATGTTAAAAAAATGAAAGAAAACACTAGGTGTGAAAGTCCAATGCAAAACAGTTGTCATAAAAGTGCAGAACAATTGCCATTGTCTTTCAAAAACCTGAATCAAAATAGGAAACACAGGAAATACAGCCATGGAGTTGTGGTAGCTACCATATTCTATTCACTACTTTCTTACCCAATAGCTAATTAAGGCTCCAACTCGGTACCAGGATCCATGCAAATGAACAACAATATTCCCACTGTCCTGATGACTCTGGGGATACACAGAGGTATAAGCATCCAACTGTGGAGGCACAACTGCAAGATTAGAGGTTAGCTGGGACTCTCTGGTCGGAGAATAGCACGTGATAACTTAACCGTGTCAAGTGAGGAGGACAAAGCAAGTCAACATCACCAAATGGGTCTTTGTTTGTTCCAGGAAGTATCATGATATTAAGGGTCCATTCAAACTAAGTATTTATACTTTATTTACCTACTTTGGAAACCCTTCTCCATACATAATATGTCATTTATCATAAGAGTTGCTAAGTGCTGTTGGCTTAGAAAAGCAAAGGAGCAGTATTTTACAGACATAAGCACTCTCTAACACAGTTCAGAGTTCATTCGTTGTTTCTAACTGAAAAAAAAATAGAAAGAAAAACCACATCATTTTTCTTCAAAATCACCGCTAATTAAACATAATTGCCCAGAAAGCGAAACACAAAATAAATCTCCTCCTTACTGTCTTTACAGTCAGGTATACAGTCAAATATAATGGCATATACCATTTTTTTTTCTTTCCAATTGTACAGTTTTCAGAACAATGTGTCAGTACTAGAGAAGGTGCAAGTCAAAATTAATATAATCAATCTTGGCAGCAAAAACCTTCACTTTTTTTGCAAGAAAGATATCCTCATTAAAAAGTTGCAGTGTCCATGGGATTTTATTATATTATTTCGTATAGTATACATAGTCAGCTAAAACACAGTTGATGCTTTCCTCAACCTAATCATAGATTTCACCTGCACTGTAGTGCAGCAAAAGTGGGCTGGCCAAAAACATGTAGACTATGGAATTGTCTCCACTGTAGACTATGGGGGTCATTTGCTTAAGAGTTCTTCTCAAGAGGAATTCAACTTTATTAATTGTAAAATATTTCTCAGGTAGAAAACACTGGGGTTTAGTAGCTGTTTATATCATGTTTTGAGATATGTAAAAACTCTTTGGTAAGTCTACGTGGAGGAGGGATTCAGCATGCTTTGTACATCTTTCATAAGTGCTCTAATAGATTAATCTCCCTGAAAACCTTGACTTTCATCTTCTTTAAATATGAAAATAGTTTCTTTGAGGTATATCTTCTCCCAGATTTACGAATTTTTTCCCCCAGATGATGAGCATGAAAAGAAATTTCTGTGTTTTCATGTTCTTGTGAAGTGCTTCACTTTTAAGTTTGTGTCTTCCAACAAAACAAATACAATAAAAAATTCTGCTAGTACTGAACAAATAAAATTCCTTTTTGTTCTAGAATTGCATAGTCTGGATAAGCTTCAGCCTTAAGCTGCAGACCCATATAACATGTATAATCTACTGAAATAGCATTTTAAAGGTCTAGAGAAGACAGGTGGATTCACAGATATTCTGTGTGTAGTGACAAGCTTCAGGGATGTTATTACTGAATAGCTGTTACCTATGGTTCTTGCAATGTACCTTAATGCTAATCTCAGTATGGTAATTCTTGTTACTCAAAAAAAGCCTGTAGACTCTTTATTATGTTATCACAGATCCCATAAATTCTAATACAGTGATCACAACAGATTTTTTTTCAGGGGTTGCTTGAGTGGGGTTTGAACCTAAGTCTTAAAATATTCAATGTACACTTAAGATCTCCATAGTATAAAACTCAATCATCTGTCCTTGTTTACTTCTTTGCACTCAATATGAATTTTTTGGTAGTTTCAGGCTTCAAGGCATGAAGGTGGAACTTTATACTGGAAGTCTGAATGCATCACATTAATACCTAACTTCCAATTAACCAACAGTAATCCTAGAGGACCTTGTGGCTAAGGGCTGTGTTAAATGAAGTGAGAGATGTGATCCAGGTCCTCAGGCTGTGTATTTCTCACTCCACCTGTGAAAAATAACAAAACATTTTTGCAAAGCATTTATTTTCCAAGCTAAATAAGTTGGGCAGTTATACCAAACTCATAAAGTCAACACCCAAAACTGTTGCAAACTGCAGAGCTCTTCACTGATTTTTTTTTTTTTTTTTAAAACATATTTTGGGGTTTAGTGAAAAAAATCATTGGCCAGCACTTTCATGCCTAAGCATTTGAAGCTAGAGTCTGGATAGGGGTTATGCATGTGAATTTGCTAACTTTCCTGTTAAAGGTGCAATGCACTCTTCCACATCAGTCAATATGTGTTGTGTCTTTCAGTCCCACCTACCTACTGGCCAAAACTGCATAAATGAGCAGACACACAAAGTAGCTTTCTCAAATTTTCAGGCTTGCAAGTAGTGGAATTTATTTCTGAATTTGGCTGTATATCCTACTCCATCATGGCAGCTGTAGAAGTGAAAAAAATGTAAGAATTTTTTCAAAAATAAATTTCTCTGTAATTTTTTTTCATATTGATATTGATTGTACTGTGACAGATGAGGAAGTTATGTATTTGATTTCTCTGTACCAGTCAGAATTTGTATACTTCCATTGTACCATTTCTGTTTTCTGAGCTGAAAAGTCCTCATTTACTTATTTATTCCTTTGCAGTAAGGTGGTTCATACTGTTAATCATCTTTGTCACCTCATGCATAGCTTTTCACTATGTATTTCTTGTTTTCAAAGTTGGAGCAATTGGTGTTGATCACAGAATTCAAGATGTGGGCACATATATTTATTCTCTTTATTATTTTCTCTTTCTTTTTATATAATTCCTAATATTTACACCTATCCCTTAACCAGTGAGCTGACATTTTCAGAATATTCTCCACAATGAGTCAGAGGACCCTTTCTTGAGAGGTAAGCACAAGTTCAAACTCTGTGTCTGCCATTTATTCTTCCTAATGCTTATAGGAATTCAACTATAGTTCCTATTGAACACAAAAAGCCAAAAACATCTATTAACGTGGGGTAGTTTGTTCTCTTTTTTAGTTCTTTCATAAAAAAGGTTAGAGGCTGGGTAATCTTGGACACTAAAATATTTCATGAAGTGTAATTTCTGGTAAACACTCTGTCAGACATTTTGGAGGTTTCTGATGTGAATACTGCTGCTACTGACCAGATATCATATCATGCAGATAACTTCTCGAGTTTCAAAATCATTTGCTATCTAAGACGGTTCAATAAAATATCTGTGATTTGGAACTATTTTTCATAATTTCACCTTAAATAACCTGGAGTTTGAAATTAAAATCCATTGTGATTATAGGAACACTAGGAAAAACTTCCTTTTTCCTGATGTTATTTACTTCTGTTATTTACTTCTAGCTGTTTTTCCAAGGACTTTGAACAATTAAAAAGACGAATATTGCATACTTCTCCTACAGTAAAGAAATTAATTCTCATCAAGTGAAAACTACTTTTTATTCTGTGAATTCAGTACTGGGAAACTGAAATCCCTGATGTAGCAGTGTTGGAAGGATTATCATTCACAATAATGGATAAATCAGACAATTTTACAGGGATCTGGCCTAATTTTGTAACAGTGTAATATTAAGCGTTAGCCCTGTGGCAAATTACTGCAAAGTTATTGATTTTATTGTAAATTTATACTCTGCTTATAGGATGCCACTTTTTTAATCTAATTTCTACTCTGTTTTCAACTTTTCCTTGGATATGGTACTATGGGTCTCTCTGTATTTCTTTACTACTCAAAAAAGTATTAGTTTACTAAAAAGTTAACCTTCAGATTTACGCAAAAATGAAAAAAAGCTTAGTTTTGGCGAGAAATGTTTTATGTAATTATGTATGGAAGGAAGAACTGATGGTTTCTTGGACATCTAATGTACACATATATATTTATGGTAATCTTATTTGTATGTGTGCTCTGAGTAATGGAAGAAATACCTCTCTCTTACATTTTGCAGGTGGTGTCCTCCAATGTCAATAGTTGTCCATGGCACACCATGTGCCTTTGTGGAACAGGAAATACTTTACTGTAAATATCTGCTCATAAACTCAGTAAAGTGGTATGTGCAAAAATGTATTCCGAAATACATGTCAAGTTTTGCCAAAAACATAAATCAGCTTGCCTAAGTAATGTGGGTGGTCATGAAATGTTCAATAAAAAATGGTAGACCAGAGCACTTATCACTTGAAGCAGCTGTAAAAAAATCCCTTTAAAAGATTAAAAAATATTAGAGTCCAAGATGCATCTAACCACAGTATTTCTATAGCAAATGAGACAAAGCAAAAATAATTTCTGAATATTAAGCAGGGATGGTTATATTTTTAAGTCAAAAATTTGGATTTGGACTTTTAAAACATAAAATTGAGATTCATGGGGAATTAAGTACCCACCAGTACAGAGCTAAATATCTATTCATAGTTGCCAAACTGTGCATTTCCCCTGGCTATTGCAAATCTTATCACTGTATGCAGAAATGGCTGCTTAAATATCTAACCAGCCGTGATAATAGGAAATAGCACAATCTGGGCATATGATTATTTCAAGAAGAGTAGTATTATACACAAGTTCCCACATAATTTCAGACCTGAAGTTTTCTGCTGCATTTCTTGTTCTTCATATGATTACTGCTCTGAGCAATAATAAGAAAATCAAATTTCTAGTGAACTGCCTGGGTTTTTCCTGATTCAAGAACTCCTGGACTCATTATATCCAATCAAATCTACAGACTATAAAATTCATTATGTTATAAAGGTTATTCAAATAAAACACAGCTTCAAGCATGATGGGAGTTTTATGACTTTCGTGAACATTAAATGGTTTTTGCAGCAATTCTTGTCAATGACGTCTGGCAAACTATTGATAAGAGGCTGATTGCTCACTACAGACTTTCTGCTTTTACATCTTGCAAAAGGCAGAACAGACCTGCTCTTAATAAATTGCTCCTTTTCTGTTTCTTGGGAGAACTAGAAATCTACATATACATGGCATTAAGGGATGATGTTTCACAACTGGAGGGAATTTGGAGACATGTTCAATTGCTTTGATACTTCTTTCTTCATTTTCCTGATAAAATGCCTCTCTAAATGCATTGCAATGTATGTCAAAGTTTGGTGATGTTTGTATTTTAATGTTTCAAGACTTTTACAATGCTGTCATAAAGGTACAAGTCTCTTTCCTATTACTTTTACAAGCACTTTTACTACTTACCAGCTTTCGGCCGAAGTGTGAACTTCCTCATCTGTCATAATACAATTTTTATTTAACCTGGTATTTCTGCTTGATGACCTTGCTGGTCACCTAAACTTGAGGAATGCATATCGCTTGTTTTATTCTTGTAGGGTTTTCTTTGTCTTCTAACAGTTGCTGTCAGACACTGCATATTATGATCACAGCCGGGATAGTCATTCTTTCAACTATGGAGCCGCTACCATAGCTGGGTCTTGCACCATGTAGGTAGCAAGGTACCTCCTCAATACAGTGAAACTCACTGTCTCTAGTCATAAAGATACATATATTTGAAAAGAAAGATTTTATGCAAATTGTTTACTCTGTTGTCATGTTCCCATGTTTTTCCAAATTTAGTCTTAACTACCTCAAAGAAATAGCATTGTAACTACTTTTGTTGGTATATACATACACACATATATACCAACATATATGTTGTATATATATGTACATATATATGTATATATATGTATATATAAATATATATTGTGTTGTGTTATTATAACATGTTAATAATAACATTGTGTTAATATAACAGATAGACACATATGTATACATATATACATATATATGTATATATACATATGTATACATATATACATGTATATATGTATACATGTGTATATATATGTACATATACATATACATATATGTATATATATATTCTCCTAGAAGATTTTCTATAATTTTACTTTAGCTAAAATATATACATGTCACTACCTTAATGCCTCTGCATAATTCAAGTTCATCACCCCTCAGTATTTAAATATTGATACTGCCTCAGCTACAGGGTCTTTCTGTCCCAGCTCTCTGTCAACACCAGAGGTCATTCTTATGCTTTTTCTATGCCTCAATGAATATTTAACTAATTGATAAAATGTAATAACTTCTATGGGCAAGAGTGACAGCATGAGACCCCCTCAGCCAAAAAAACTGTTTGGTGTTTAGAACAGTTCCATTGTAGGCAGGAGATGGGAGAAAAATTACAGATGTTCTAGACTCCAGTTGCAACCTTCACAAAGGTTGATCTGAACACTGAATTGTTGGTAAACCAAATACCTCAAATAATGTAGGCAGAATTCTGAGACAAAGAGCTGCAATAGATGCTGGGAGAAATTATGGTTAGAGATTGATGCTCTCCAAACAAGTCTGTAAAATCTTCCATGCCTGAGTGTTTGAGAGAGATGTATTTTTCACTAACACTTCTTGAGCTCTTTCCCAACATGTCCTTTGCCTCTTTTCACAGTTGCTTTGGGCAGCAGACATAGGAAAAAGAATAACCTACCCTTGCAGTACCATTTTACCAGTTTTTCAGCACTCAGATATCTCTTGCATTACCAGGCATATTTAGATGAATGCAAACATTAATTCTCCAAGAAATTTTGTGCTCTCCAGATATATTAATTTACCTTCTCCAAAGATTTTATTATTTTTAAATATTTCTTTTATTCTTGCAAACTTCAATTTTTCTGATATTGCAGGTGTGTTTAACTCCTCCGTATAACCTGTAATTGACAAAACTCTTTTCCTGAGTAGTGATGAGGATTTTAAAATAAGGCTTTTACTAATTCAAATCCATTCATTACCCATCAGATTTACAGTATTTTGCCAGTTCTCATTAATTTTATTTAAGTCAGACTGCAAAGCATGTTCTAATGTTTGTATTCAGGCAGAGATAAAGCAGTTGTCAGATTGAGATTTCATCATACTTTACCAAGGCATCACAGAAAACCAGTCCTATTCACTGTGCTGCTCTCATGCCCTAACTGAATAATTACATAAAAAAAGGAGATAGACTGCTATGTTCTAACCCGTATCATCAATGTTAGTGGCATAAAGACTTGATATTTTTTCTTATTCTACTTGCAATAAATTCCTTTCCTCATAAAACCAAGAATTTCTATACATTTCAGGAAATTTTCCAGCCATCCCATGTAAACATAAATCATGAATTATTTCTAATATTAGGGGGTTTTATAAAAACATTTTAAAATATCCAACTTCCTCTAAAAATGTTGCATCAGCCTATACAATGGAAGGATAAGGTGAAGGGCTTTTAGCAAAGCATAAAAACTGTTCATAAGGTGTCTTGTTAAATGGTAGTTGATGCTTTCCCTATAATTTTTTCTTCATTAAATATGAATTAGAGCTCTTTAAATGATGATGGTTTGAAAATCAGCAGACTTAGCTTTACTCTGCTGCTGTATATCCACAGGCAACATAAATCTATTGTAAAGCTAATTTTAAAAGTTAGCTTGGCAAAGCAGATCCATGATTATTTGATCCTATGCTATGTAATTAAAAGCATGTTGCACTGGATCCAGGAAAAGCTCTTTCCCAGAATACCTGGGAAAATTTTTTTTTTCTAGTTTGAAGCATCTAGGTGTGTGAGGAACCAGTTCCATTTTGATCTGTCTCCACACTGGATTGTGAAAGATATGTGGGAGAAGGGCTGTGCTTCATGCAGGCAATGACTGGGAGAAGACGGAGGCAGGCCCTGTCTCCAGGGTCACTTTGCCTGGCAGCCATTTCATATATCCCATGGATCTGGCAGTCAGTAGGAGACCACCAAGGACACTGTGCCCTCCAGAAGGGTCCTCCAGTCGGGTGGCGAAAGATCTCCACCAATGGACTGCAGCGGAATGTTGGACTGGGCCAATGGCTGCCTGCCAGCGAGCAGCCCCTGTGAGGAGCTAGGGGGTATGAAAGCACAACTGTGGGACAAGGCAAGGCGCCGTTTGGCTTTTCCGCTGGACTCCAGCTTTTTGCTTTTGTGCCCTCACTGCGGCTTTTTACCTTTGCCCCTAGTCTCCTGTCCGTTGCCCTCGCTGGGCGCTCGGTCCCTCTTTATCCTTTTTGACTTTTGGG
>VZRJ01012176.1:164592-207694 GCA_013397565.1 Ptilonorhynchus violaceus | reverse complement strand
CCCAAATTCCTTTCACTTTTCCTTCATCGTTTTCTGTCTTTTCTGTTCTTCTTCAGTACATACTTTTCGTTTTCAATAAACGGTTCTCAGTTATAATATTTGTCTCAGTTGAATTAATTTTGTCCTGGACCATCCATTTTAAAAGAACTCCCCGCAGTTCCCCATAGTGGAACGCGACAAGGTATAAGACCCATTAATCAGAAAAAGCAGGACATTGGTCTGACCTGTTCTGCTTCTCCTTTCAGGTAATTCCATTTGATCTGTTGACACTATTTATGGTGTCCCAAGAGAAAAACTTTTTGAAAGGGCACAGCTCAAAGCAGCAGAGGCTTACTGTTTCCGGGGCAGATTATTATATTGTGGGAACCAAAAACTACAGGTGCTCAGCACCTTACATAGGATGTTTTTGCTAAGACCTGACATAAAATTTGGACTCTAGACGTTAATATTATTTATAACTCTTGGGAAAAAAACCTCACACACCAAACTGCTGGAAAATATTTATTTTTCAGTGGTAACTGTCAGATCAGATCTGTCTGATGTATTAAACCAGGTTTTTAGACACTGGACACCTACCCACACTACTATCAGTTTTCATGGCAAATACACGTGCCTCATTAATGTTACATTTCAACAGAATTCATAGTACTAGGTCAAGTTTTTGCTGAGCTGCATTGCATATAAAGAGGCATCATTAAAGAACACTTTTAGATGGTTTTAGACTTTCCACACTGTGAAGATAAATTCGTTAGACAAACCTATCATTTCCCAATTTTTCCCAGGTCAAAGTGAAAAGAATTCGTATGCCAATCATTTCATCCTACAACCAATAACACAATAACATAGTATTAAACAAGACATCAGAGTTGATGGAAGAGAAAATATCATGCTATATTGATATTATTATTTTAAACATTCCTTGCTCTCAGCAAAGTGGCTTAGAGTGATTTACTTTCCATTTGCCTGTAAAAGGGAAATAAACTTTTGAGGCACAGTGTACTAACTAGTAATATCTCCTTCTAGGCGTATGTCAACTTAAACATCAAAAAAATAACATTCTTTCTTGGTTTATTTATGCTAACAGTTCCGTGAGTTTTAGCAAAGAATAGAACGTTCTGGTAAGTGTTATACTTTGGTTTAATAACAAAACGAGATTTTTTTTCTACACTTAAACATTTTTCATTCTATTTTGAATAGGTAGAAGTTACTGCATTTTCAGGAGACTCCCTTTAGAAAATGAAAATGTGTCCTACACTGTCCAACTACGTGTAATACAATAGCAGAAAGGCATTGGTGGGAAGCCAGGCAAAAAAAATCATAGTAATAAACTCCAATGCAGCTGATTTATCAGGAGTTATTAAAACATTTTTACATACACAGTTTTGAGAAACATTAAGAAAAGGAAGGAATTAAACCTCCTAATTTTAAGACTTCTCCAGGAGGATATATTCAAATATAACCTATATGAGGAAGGTAATAAAAGGGAAATTATAGAGTATATTACTGAGAATATTTCATCAAACTGATATGTTCATGGAATTTCCTGTCAGAAATGGAGCCATTATCATCTGAGTGATATATTAGTGACTAGATATTTAGGACTGGAAAATTTGAGCTATTTGGGATGAAAATAAAATTTTAAAACCAGACTGTACACAGCAGAGGATCAAAAGTTTGTTCTGTAGCTCCTGTGTATCTCTGAAATTCCTCTCTTCTTAGCCTGCCCTTCTGGTGATTTCCAGTTCATGTTGCTAAATTCTTCTTTTCTCTTTAGGCTTTTGAGAACAAGAGTTTGAAGAATGGAGCAATCATGAAAGGGAGAAACAAATATAGGCTTCTTTCAGCTGTCTGGAATATTGATTCCATATTGGATTTTACTGTCACCCTCTAGTTCTCTTTGAGATATTGATTTCATTTGATTTTTAAATTAGAAGAGAGACACTGAGAATAAACATACTGAAAGTGAAATGATGACCAATAAAATTCAGAGAGACTTATTGTTTAACCGCTGTAGAAACAAAATTTTTTGCTGAAACTTGTATTAATATGTTTGTCAAAATGGAAATGTTAAAGACTAGGGTGTAATACTACACTACTAAATTTCCATAGGCTGGCAATAATTTACATAAAATAGCTTGACAAACAATTGATTAGACAACCTGTGAGGTTTTTTCTTCCTTTATGTTTAACTCACTATCATTAAGATTATGTATTGCCAAAATCTCAGCTGAGATGCTTGGTTGAAATGATTCTCAGTTGAGTTATTTTATAAACATCTTAGAGCCACACTGCAGAGGGACACATTGAGATTTATTTCATGAACGGAGTAGTATCCTTTCTCCCACAGTTGTCAGGAACTGCTGTTTAGGATAAAGGGAGTAGCTCATGCCAGACAACCAAACATCACTCCTTCCTGTACTAGAAGACAGAATTTCCTAACAGTTCTTCAGAAATTAACTAATGCTTCTAAGTCATGAGATGTGAGTATTCCTACCTCGGGACCTGATCCAGAAAAGCTCTTAAGCATAAGCTTAACTTTTACCATGCTCTTAAGTGATTTGTTGGATTTGGGCCCTGAAACATAACTACAACTCTTAGTCATCTGATGAAAGCAGCACTTTTAATTGCTGTATTAGTCAATGTTTTCTATTTTTGTGAAGGGCATGGCAAGAAATTTATGTCACTCACACAAATATGGGACTTTTTTGTTTTGTTGAGGGGTTTTTTAAGTTATTTTTAATGTTAAAATTAGCAAAACACTGTCTTCAGGTTCAAAGCAATCAGTTAATAATCATGAATTACTTGAATGCCATTAATAGATTCCTATTAATCTAACCAACTATCAAGCTGTAAACTTTAATCTCTGACTTATTTGTTTTATCATAGTATAGAGTTAATGGCATACCAATACAGAACAAGATTATGTAACTGAGCAAACTCAGAAGTACACATAACTTTACTGGGATCTTATCTCTGCAGGCATGAAGATTCTCAGTGTCAGAAATAAAAGCAAATGAGCAGATCTTGTACTACGTGTAAGATGAAGTTGCATTTAAAGTCCTTCCTCAATAATACTGCAATTGAAAAGAACGCTTACATAAATTGCTTTTATATATACATTGCTACATACTGTACATTTAAGTGTATCTTTCACTGTATATTTCATTTTTCTTTCTGGTTTACTAAAAGGAAACCAACTGCACATGATGTATTTAAAATGTATGTCTGTACTTCTGCTGTATAGAACATTATGTTTAACACTGTCAGGGACACTGACTCCAGAGTGCAATCAGAAGTAGGCATGTTTTCTACACTGCTGTACAAAGCTAGTGAGCAGGTACAAGAGGTTCTATTTTAACCTAAATATATAAAACTTCCTATCGAAAATGCTAAAAACACACTACTTAGTTTCTTAATGATTGTCTGAATCTTGGAGTGACATCTCAAAGTCAGGCACATTCTTTTCTGATTTAAACGTTTTAGTACCCAATATGCCTTTTGCCCTCCTTCTGCTTCTCGTTGCACTTCAGGGTCTTGCCTCATTTTACTTCTGAAATGTATTGCTTAGGAACAACCTCAGTAGTTACACAGTGATTTTTGGGTTTCCGAAATCAGTTGAGCTAACTCCATAAAGCAGAAGAGACTGTGTAAGATACTGAGACTCATTCCAAGGCAGAAAAACCTCTCTGCAGCTCTATATGCTTCTAAAGGCAGTCCTTTATGTACTGAGCAGTTGGCATCTATCTACAAGTTACTGTGAAAAACATTGTAATTGTAGTTTTCCCTCCAGACAACACAGTAATGTACATGCTGGGAATTCTTGAACATTTATTTCTGTATCCTGGAATTGATTTGATATTAAGAAATCCATTTATTTTGCTCATTTACAATGTAACAAGAGAAACATAGAATCAGCCCAGGGTCTGAGAGAGATCAAAGATGAGCATACTCCTAGAGGCTATTTTGTCATGTTTAAACTCTTGATTTTAACACCCAAGGAGCTGTTGCATTTTCTTTTGTTTGACATTATTTATATTTCTTCTCCATCGCATTATAGTACAATATGTCCCCAGGGCAATCATTCTCTGAGATCTGAGGACTCAGTCTGCTATGCCACTCTTCCTATATAACCTCCAGTGAATATGCTGCATGATGGGAGCCTGAATAATGAGTGGGGACAGCAAATGTAGGCCACAACACTGTTAAATCCCTTTTAATTGTATGGCTCAGAAAAGAACTAGACTGTAATTTATTTGACATTGTATTAAAGTCCTGCATCAAGTATATACTTTCAGGTTGGAATAGAATATTTTAGAAATAAAAATCACACAATTAATTAAGGGAGCCAAAGAGGGATGTGTAGTAATGTGAAAATTGCATATATATACATAAATATACATAGATATACCTGTATATGCATAAATATATAGACACAAATATATGTAGCATATGTAGGAATGTAGGACAGGAGCAGTTGCACTGTCAAGTAAGAAATAAAATCTTCATGTTTAGAGGAAGAGGGTTTGCAGATGTGGGAGGCTACTTTTAGGAGCCATAAGCTCATCTTCAGCCTGCTGTTTCTTTTTGCAGTCTACAGAGTCTGTATGTGCAACTTAAAGAGCAGCAAAAAATAAGCCATAGAATAAGCCTTCCTGAGAGATGCAGTGATGTTTTAGAATAAGGGTATGCTGATACCTCTTCTGGAAAGCAGTCTGAGGAAAAGGCTGGGAAGCAAAGCTATGTGAAAAGCAATAGCCCGTAGGAGAACATTACTTTCCTGCTGTCCTCTTGAAGCTACAAAGGAGAAAATAGATTGTCAAATGTCCTCACAACTCTCATAGCTTGCACAAAAGACAGAATGACCATGTAGTTCATGCAGCAATGTCTAAGGTAATAGTAATTCTGCCTCTGTCTGCTCATGTCTTCTACAGTCAACAAGTACAGAGAGCAGTGAGTATAAAACCAAACAAGTTTCTAAGCTAAAGAGAAAGCCATAGGTGAAGTTTGTTTTTCTCCACATGAACTTGTTGACGTATCATGTGCCACACTTTAAAGAAATTGTTCCTGATGCCAAATGTTTTTCTTTTTAAAAAATAAAAATTAATCCTAGAAGAATGTTTCCTTCTCAGTTTTCTTTCTCAAATTTGTAATGTTTTCAAAGAAATCAACATCATCATGTGTTCCCATAAAAATGGCAGATTTGTGGTTTCCTCTTCCTTACTCCAATTACCCAGCTGGGATCTTTACTGGGATCTTTCAGTGGTCATCACATATACTTTGTGGGTACTTCTTTCTTATGCTGCAATCGTCTCTTCTTGGAGTGTACACTGAAAGACATGGTTAATTTGATCGCAGCCCACGATCACACTTGAAATACATTCTTTAACTATATTATTTCAACCTTCAAGTTATCTAGATCTTTCTGTCTAAACATTGACAATGTATTAGATTTTTAGCATATTTGTATTTTTTATTGTATTTTCCAATGGGATTCCTGAAGGCTTATGTATTAAAATCTGTTTTGTATGGACGTTCCCAGTATGTCATTTTCACAAATATTTTTTCCAGCAATCTCATATAGAAAATATCGCAATAGTCAGGCAAAGAGTGTTAAAATAGTCGAGTTATTTTAAATACTTGATGAAAAGTCATAAGGATACTTCTTCTTGCATTTTCCCAGAATGTGTTATATAAACACGGTTTTGTGCTTACAAAGGTCTCCACAGGATCTGGAATCTAGCATCGCTTCAGGAATGGAAAATATTTTGTAGTCACAAATCATTTCATTCCTCTCAAGGCGGTCATTTTCACCAGAAATCGATAGGGAAAATAAAAATGTCATCATTTAAGCTTTGTAAGTGACACCACTTCATCTCTTTAAAAGTATTTGAATAAAACTTGTGGCTAAAAGACATTAAATAAGAGTTAAACTGTCAATTAAAAAGTCTTTAACACATTTTAAACTGTAAAAGAAATCATGTATTAGGTAAAGCATGTTCATTAAAGGATAGTAGGATTACACAGGAATGTTTGTTTCCATGGAAATAAAATGACTGAATAAGTATTTTAACAGTATGTGTAAAAATGATTTTCATCTTATTATTGGACAAAAGCACTTTCACCTTTAGAATAAAATCTGTATTTATGAATAGTCTCTGCTTATAGTACAGATGTGACCCACAAAGCCACAGATACAGACTTCAAACATGACTGAACTTTCTAAGTGTTGAGCAGTTTTTCTGGTGGTGATGATTTTAGTAGAGAGAGCTCAGCATCTTACTGGACTTCATACAAAACCAGATAAAATTTAAAGACTACTTCAGTATCTTACTAGTTCTCAGGCCAAGCCTTAAGATCTGGGGATTTTCTTGTGAAATATGCCTATAACTTGTACAAACATTTGGTAAATTAACCTTTTTTGTTCTCCTTCTACCAGCTATGGGGAAAAGCTCTATTTCAGAGTCCGCTACCCAATCAACACCTACATTCTGATTATTAAAGAGAAGTAAAATGTCCCTCATGATTACTTTGGTCACACTGTTTTGCTCTGCCCACTAGATCAAGCATCATACATTAGTCACTGAGTCTAGTCCAAAACAGATAGGAAACTGGCACACCAGGAGACCAGAGTTGTGTATTTTCACCTTAGGCATGACTGTTCATCTAGCCTGACTACTAAAAGACTCTGTTCTTTCTAAGTTTATTAGCAGGAAATGTAAGGGGGCTTTTCCTACTACAAAAGGCTTTGCAGCCTAAATATCATCTAGAGTTTTCAAGCTCCTACCCCTTGGGAGCACTTCAGAGCAGTCGCAACTCAAAAACATTTATGAAGACAAATTATCCCCTGCTAAGTCTTTGTGTAAAATTCAGGCATGACCTACACATGGTCTGAAATGTTTTCAGCTCATTCAAGTGTTTCTGAAATTGCAGAAGAAATATCTATTTTTTATTATCAATGCCACATAGCAATGGAGAACACTCTAAATTATTAATGGCCTTTGAACACTAGGAAGGAACTGGGTGGTATAAGACAAAGGGTAAGTTTCCTCATAGATTACTTAAAGTACTAATATTATAAATCAAGGAAGACAATTAGAATACTCTCCCTAGTAAATGTTCAGCAAAAAAAAAAAGAATTAAATGCTTTTGGAAATTGCCCAATCCAGACCATGATTATGACTTTCAAATATGAAAAGGATACTGCAAAGGTAAGTTAAAAATAAATCAAAGGGAAAATCACAAGACATACATAGTCTGCTTACGTAAAAATCCTCTCATTCTCAGTTACATTGTACACATCACAGAAAAAGTCCCTCTCATGTCCTAGAATTCAGAATAGCTTGGAAGAAAGGATGTACAACTGCTAAGAACAGAGAATGCAGAAAAAAGCTTGAATGGGTCACCAGTGACAGAACACCCGCTAACGCCAGGCAGCCACACTGCACACCCCAGTAGGACTTTCTCAGAGTGTCTGAGCTCAGGTCCTCAGCAGTGTAACAGCTACTGTAAGCAGCACGGCCTTCCCAACAGTGTGGGTCTTTGTAAAACAAAAACCAGACCACTACAGAGGTTGTATGGAGAGGGCAGAGTCAGAAAACGGCGCACTTGCTGGGGGTAGCATTTTACATATTAGTATATTAGCATATTTAGACAGCAGCACATGTATGCTTTCACAGTTTAGGAAGAAATCTCTGAGATTTCAAGTTGTTTGTTGTATGGAAGAATGCAATACTTTTGGATAAATACATAAACAATGAAAGAGCATGCTGGAATTTCTTAAATCCTCACACCACAATGAATGGTCATATTTTTCACTTGAGCACCATGCAGTGAATTGTGAACTTGCTGTTATGATAGCGAGCGGTATCTACCCGTTTGCAAACGATCACCTTCAAAAGTGGTTTTGAATACTTCTGGAAAACTAGCACACACATTTTCCTTTGAAATACCAATAAATGGTTGGTTCTTTAATGTCTTCAGTCTTACATTTTCAGTACATTCAATTTATGGCCAGTACACTTGCGTGAATATAGGAAAAAAATGCAAGTGTATGAATGGCAATTGCAAATTAATTACCGCAAATAAACAAATTAACTGTTTCTGTCAGCAGTGGACAAAGTTCTACATTCTTCCTGTATGTTCATATTATTAAGATCATGTTTACAAAAGTTTATTTTTCGTAAGAATAGGGAAGTGGGAAACTTTTTAAAGAAGTGTGACTGCAAATTTGTAATATTATAACTTGGGAAGCTTTTAATGTGTAACCATACAAATCTTAGAAATATTTTTCTATGCAATTAAACATTTTTGCACTTGCTATTTAGATAACTGCTATGATTTGATTTGATTACAGCTGATACATACTGCATCAATCATTAGCCAAGAGCAGACAGGCATTTGTCTGGCAGTAGTATCTGAGCTTTTGGTAGGTGATTGAGGAGGTTTTCATAACAATAACCTATGGTCTTGCATGAATTATTGTTTTGTGATATAGCAGTTTTAAATCTGAGCGTTTCAGAATGCAATTTTTTTGTATGCTTATCCTATGTGTAAAATTTATTCTGTAAAGCGTTTTATGTTTTTATGGAAGCCATGCCTTTCTTCTTCATCTGTAAAATTCCCACTACCTGTATGCATTCTTTGCACAATTGTATTTGTGTCTAATGTCTCCCTCTGTTGTCCCATAAAACTGCATATGTTTGAGTGAGCTGATGGCAGAAAGCAAGTCTCTTTGAGAACCAGGCTGTAACTCAAATGAATATTTGTTCCAGAACAAATACATGAAAAAACTAATTCTGTAATAAAGAGTAAGATTTATTTATTATAGCTTCATGATAGTTCAGTTAATAAAAGTGGAAAAGGTCTTCAAGTTTAAAGAAGTGCACTATTGGAGAGTAAAACAGAAAAAAAACTTTATTTTGTCTAGGCTGTTTTCTAATATTCGTCTTTCACCTTAACACAGTCCATTTAGCATATAGGGCCACAAAAAGGTGAGCCATAAAACATATTAAAAATTAAATTAATTTAATAGAAATAAAATAAAATCTTACTTTGATTAAAGAAGCTTTGTTTTTAATAAATAGTCTCAGGAAAAGATATTAAAATACACTTAGGGAAACAAATAATTTTAAAAGTACAAAACCCTGCTATTTTCTTGTTGATCAAGTTAGAAAACAATCTGAAGTACAAAATGTATTTTTCAGATTGTATGTCTTATATAAAATGTAATAAAGCTTTATTATTTTTCTGAGTTGTAGCATTTTAATGATTTCTAATTAGATGTAATTACCAATCCTTTGCACTAAAAAATGCTACAAAAACAGTAAAAATGTTGGAAGAAAAAAATCCTTAACAAGTTCCTTTTTTTTCCAGGTGATAATAAAATTTCCTTCAAAAGAAAAAGTACCTTTGAAGAGTAAGCACAATAGATTACCACTACTGTAATTGGGATATTGCATAAATTGTCATCATACAGCAAGGCCAGCCTTTCTGCATATGCTTTCATGTATTTTCAGGGAAGTAAGATGGAAAACTTTTCTCATTAAGAAAAATCAATCATACAAAATTTTCTTTGTTATACTCAAGAATAATTTTTGTTATTTTCTCAGATGTAAAAGATGCAAAAAAACCTGGTAGTATGTAAAAAATAAAATCAGATATGGGTCAAACAAAATAATTGAAACAATTTTTTGTAATTAAATAACATATTTACATAGACACAATATTATTTCTGGAGTAAGATGTCTGGGATATATAAAGACAAAGATGCAAACAGAAAACTGATTTTGAGTACTTTGCTAACATTTTCTTCTGCATTACACAGCTGTTTTCTTTCTGTAATTTATTGTTTAAATAAAAATTAAGGAATCTTATGTGAATATGACTACTTTCTAAACCAAAATTTGCTCACTGCAATCCGCCTTAATTGACTTCTACCAGCTGCATGTTGTCTCTGCGGCCATAAGGCAGAAGACAATAGCTCGAGTGCTTCTGAGTAGGGACTGGGATGTGCTGTCCATTCTCCTTTTAAACCTAAATCAGGGAATGTAGGAGACAATCACCTCGATGAGCAGTAATTTCACTTCTGGAAACTATAAAAGAGTTCTCCTATATTTTGCTAACCATTTTATATAGTATTTCTTAAGGTAGTCTATGTTTGAGGCTCCTAGGAGCCTACCTTGGGAGTAAACATAAATTAAAAGTATAAAAAGAAATTAGATGTAGATTTTCTCCTTTAAACCCACTTTGAAGTTCACCATTACTCTTGCAGAAATACATTTTAATTATACTTTATCTACTCTAGCAGTTGCTTTTAAAGTACTTCATGTGAGTAAATATTCAAGATATTATCTTTTAAAAAAACCATGTAATATAGAAATGTAGCTGAAGACTTCTTTGGAAAAAAAAAATCCCTGCTGTGAGGCAGAGCTGGAAAGGAAATTTCAAAATACTTCCATAAAGCTATGATCAGTATTTAAAATTACCAAAAAAAAGACTCATTTTTTTCTTTACCTTGTTAAAGGGTAATACTACATTTTCCTGTCAACTAAAGTGAATACTCAACATGAAAAGCACAAGCAGCTATTTACTCTAAGGTAAATTTCCAAGTAAGAGAAACTCTATTTAAAATTTATTTTCTTAATAAATTTCTGCATGTAAAATCAGGAAATTCTGCCAGTTGTAGAAAATCATGCTGTTTTTCTCAAAGACAGCTGTAAGGAACATAGGAAATTGTCATTTTTATTCAGGTTTTATAATACCTGCAGATTTAGCAATTTTTTTCCCACTTAATGTACTAAAGTTCTTTAATATTTTAAGATATTTCTGATAGTCCATGGATTTGTGGTATAATGATGCATCACAAAGCTGGACTGCAGAGGATATCATCCTGTCGTCAGAGGGGAGAAGGGTGAGTAAAACCCCAATACACTAGAACTTCATCAGTAAGAAGAAAACTGAAGATAGAATTGCGTTAGTCAACACATTTATAGCCAAGATTAGGAGATACTTTCTATGGATTATAAACTCTTCATAATATTGTTATCTGCACCCAGCTCTTGCCATGATCGAAGATCATCGTAAGCATTCTCGCATGCTAGAATAAATTCTATGTCATTTATTTCATTACCTACATGCTCTGAAAATTTCCAATGTTCTCCTAGTTTTCTGAATGGGCTTTCATGGACACATGCTTCCAATTAAAAGTTTTGAAAAAAAAAATTCCATAAGGTGAAAAAACTTTAATTCTTTGAGCAAATATATTTCTTGTTGTAACTTATACTAAAATTGTTGATGAATTATTGAACTGAGGAGAGTTAATAATGCATTTCTCATAATTGTTAAGCAAGATATTTTTTTTTAAGAATGATATACTTCACCACAAAGGTAGATGAGTAATAGCAGCATTTTATATTTTGTACTGTGGGGATCTGTGATGGACCAAGGACAAGAAGAAGACAAAAATTTTGTGTCAAATAAAGAAAGACCTGCCCAAGGAAAGATTCTTTAAGCTGTGTTTTCTTTGGGGAGGCAGGAAAGGGAATTAGGTTGGTGGGTTTTATTTCTTCTTAGAAAGTGATTGGGACCTAATAGTTTTTTTATGCTATGCAAAAACAGTACTATCAGATTACCATGAAAATCTAATACCAGTTAATCCAATCTTCATTTCTTCACTACTTGCATCAATGAAAAAAGCATCTCTTGCTTTGACAAATCAAGTCCAATTGTAACTTCACCAAAATATCTATTTTCTCATCAATACAGTCCCCAGATAACACATATGGAAAAAAGCCATCACAATGTATTGGGGTATCACAGCAACTTTTCCTTAGTTTTTATGCAGTCAAAGACTGCTTGAGTCCTAAACTAGGCAGTTCTAGTTTGTTTTATTAACCAACAGTCCTACATCACTATGGACACATCTGGATATATTTTTTCTATAACAAAAGAAAAAAAATTGCACTGCAGTAATGAAATTCCTGAATAGTTTGTGATGTGCAATTTGGGATTAAAAGAAGATATTACCTCTCATGAAGATACAGGATTATCTTTCCCTGCTAGAGACTGACCACAACTATAAACTGCCATATTTTTGAAGAAAAATACTATAAAATCTACTTCTATAGATACAACTGTAGTTTTTAGTTGTCTGTAACAGATAACAAAAATTCTTCTCTTCTACCTGCATAAAAGCAAAGAACATTTTCTCTTTTTTTATTACACTTATTAAGTCTAACTTGCCATTGATTTTTAAGAAGAAAGCCTACTTTTACTGTACTTCAAAATATGCCTCAGTTCTCCAGGGAATTTTTCTGAGAGAATCCAGAAACCATAAATAGATTTGACTTCTTAATGCATCACAATATCAATAATTTAAAAGTACCACTTTCTGTAATAAAATATTTGTGCATGTGTTATACCAGATATCTTTATTGAGCTATTTACTTAATGTTGGGGGTTTTTTTTTGTAAACCTTTACATCTTCATCTTTCAGTAGTCCAAACTACTTTCATCAACTGAGAAAGACATTTGCCTTCTGGGAAATTGCCCACAGTGATTCTGAGTTTTGCACACAATTCTAGAGTTCTATGTAAAAGACTTGAATTTCCTTTTAATTTATTTCATGGTTTAGTTTGGTCAGCAATTGTGCTGCCTAAAAGATAGTTACAAAATTGCCATTAAATAATGAGCAGATACAGGTTTGAAGTTAAGTTACTGAACACCCTGCTAAGATTTGCAACAAGGCCTGGAACTGTATGGCTACAGAAAAACTTCATGGATTTGAGATTTTTTCTATCCCCAGATGTTCAAAGAAGACAACTTCTTTGTTATGAACCTATCTAAATGAAACTTCTAGTTATGAACCTATATAAAAATTCTCACCTTCCCACCCAAAAGTGTTGTATAAGCCAAAATATTCTAACTCTTCCAAGAAAGAAGAGTGTGGTGTTTAGCTACAGTGGTCTTTCATTCAGGTATAGCATTTGCTTTTAAGGGTTTACTTTTGCTCTTCGGCTTATGTTACCACTGCTTTGGCTTTTATCAGTTCCTTTCTTCACAGCATATCTCCAAAGTAAACTTATTCTTCCCAGAAAGGAATTACTGGAAATGCAGTGAGTTATTTCCCTGGAACAACTACTCAGAAAATTTATATAAAGCTTTATAGTCTATTTCAACTTCTTTTGCCCCATTTTGTTGTGATCAGCAGGATTTAATGTGTTGCCATCTATGTTAGGAAAAAAAAAAAAACGACCAAACCAACCGCAACCAACACACGGCACAGAGCATATATATACATATTTTTTATTGTGAATCTAGCAAAAATTCTCATTTTATCTTTTCTTTCATTCAGCCTTGGCCATGCATAAGTCATTCTTTTTATCGTTTCTTTCAATAAGTTTACTCACAGATATATTCACCTGAATGCTTAGTCTACACACATGGTGCCTGTGTGACAAAATGTGGAGGGTGGAAACTGTGCAATTTTTCAGCTCGAGAGCTGAACAAGCTATTTCCAGAATTATGTAGTCTTATGAATATTAAGCTTTGATTTTACTGTGAAAAATTAATTCCATCTCCATCATTCACCTTTTAATTAGAAAAATAATTATTGCATTACATACAAACTGAAGAGGAAAATTTGCCTCCCACAGAAGTCAGTAGCCCATTTGCCACTCAATTCAGTAATTTCAAAATAGATTGCTGCTTTTTTCCCCTCATGATTTCTCATTCTCAATCTATTTTTAAATTTAATATGTGATAAACTCACAAAACAAAATCTTTCTTGCTATTACTTACTGAGAAACTCCACATAACAAATTCATATTGCCAGCCCTGGACAAGAAAATCTCATTGTACCTCTAAGCTGTCAACACCTAATTTTTGGTATTTTTTGTAAACCAGATTGAAATTATTTGTTTCTACCTGATTAATGTATACTGATGAGTCCAATCTTTTGCAGTAGTCTTTACCTATTTTTTATTCTCAGCACTCTATAAACCAATACAGAAACAAAACCCAACCATATTTTTCTTAAAATCCAAGCCTAAAGTTGCAGTCGAGACTCAACCCAGCTGTTCTTGCAAGCCAACTATCTACTTTAAGGTATTCGTATAATATCCCTCTATAATCAATGCAGCTCCAGGAGGCAATTTCATCCATTGTAAAACAACTGACAGAAACAAATGAACTAATCAACTCTCCACAAGTATCGACTGGTATTCATTGAATGCAGAATGAGACTAGTTAGCATAAAAAAGGTATGTAACTGTAGGTAGTAAAAATTAGGTCACAAATCTCTCATCCTAAATTTTGGAGGGGTTTTGGTACAAAGTTACAAAAAATAATATTAGTCTTTTTAGGATAAAATAGTCAATATTTAAAAATTTAGAAAAGTACACATTTAAGAGTTTATATGGCCAAAACCATGGACACATACATAACTTTATCCTTTGTACTTCCATTATTTCCTATCATTATTTTGTATTAGTTCTTCTAACCTTCAGTTTGTTTTTAATTCTGTTAATCAATCCAGACATTGGAAAAATTAGTATAATATCTTTCTTGACTAATTTCCCACCTTAACAGCCTCTATACTAGTGAGTATAGCCTAGCTTAACTTACTGTGCAGATTTTTATTTCATGTATCACCACTCCCTTGAACTCTCAGTTCTCTCCTCTCCAGGTACACAATGAAGGATTCCTGGACTCTGCAGTCACTTGCACTTCTCCCTAAACAAGTCCCTGTCATCATTCAAGTACATTAAGCAGTGTTTGTTACAAGACCGTGGTGCCCTCTCATGATGGAAAAACAGTATAGTTTCCAGCATACAGATATTCATTCAGAAATTATTGCCTGTTAATTACTAAAGAAACTGTGAATTACCAGAAAAATTGTTAATAAATCATATCAGGTGGGGTACCTGAGAAGTATTTGTTGCAGTCAGAAAACCTTTACAGTGAGCAAAGATTGTTCAGTGTATTTATGTACTTTCTAAGAGAAAGAAAATATTGCTTTTTTACTTCAAAAAAAAAGGCCAACCTAATGAAATTCTACCCGCAAAAGATCAATGTAATTTAATCAAAGTGATGCTTTTCTAAAAGCTAAAGCACTTTCAGTTTCTTCAATATAACAAGCTCATTTTGACAAATTTGCTTCATTGTAAGTAGCAAAATTTCATTACGTCTTTTATTCCGCCAAACACTTATCCTACAGTGCTAGGCATGAATTACTGTATGCATATTCACAACGTGAATGAACATACAGATAGTGTAGAGCAAATTGAGACCAGTGAAGCCACACAGAGAGAGTGACTCTGGTCCCATATCTCATACATTTCTCATTCTTTGAGGTTTATTTTAATACATGAAAGCAAGCCTCAAAAAACTGGGCATCTTTTTAGACATCTCAAAGCACCTTTAATCAAATGCAAATATTAGAGAGTCTACGTGGTTTTCCCACACCAGAAAAAAAGTGATGTCTCACATATTTTTCAAAGCTTGAGTCTCATTCTGACAGTAAAGGAGATAATGGAGGGAGAGGAGAGGAAGAAAAAAAAAAGTTTCTGTGCTGTGCATTTAGCTTGTCTGGACTGTATTTACTGATGTTTGATTTAGCTAAACACATTAATCTTTAGAATATTATATAAAACATCTCATCTGCAAGCATTGCTGTATTCATTGCTTATTAAATAGGACTCCAATGAACTTCTAGGTGACAGATATTATTCAAGAAATCTTTTAAAATTATTTTTGATAGTCACAGTTTCTGTCATTAGTAGGGCAGACTGACAAATTATCAATGACATGTTTATGCTACCAATGGTATTCCATGGCAACCAGGACATAGAAGCAAAATTTTTGGAAAACAGTATGTATACAGTACACTGGAAGTTTGCCATTTGGTTATTTGCATTGAGTTTTGCATTAAATAAAAGGGGGTGATGGTGGGGTGCTTCTAAATTGGGCTACTATTTTTGTTGCAAGCAGGAAATGCCGTACATCTTTGTTCTTTTGTACGCAGCTTCTCATGACAACCATTTCATTTTGTATGTCTTAGAGGTTCAAACACGGCCACACTCCATCATTTCTGAATTGCAGTTGGATCCGAATTGCATTTCACCTTTTCTTGGTAGTATTTTCACCTTTTCTAAGACTAATTCACTGAAAAAGAGAGGGCCAGCAGCTCGCTGTGGGAGTCAGTGAGGGACAGGGCAGGCCATGGTGGAAGCCAGAGGCAGCCCCAGTGCAGGGCATCAGGCATTAATCCTGCACAATGCAACTGACATTGCTGGTGTGCTAAAATTTGCTAGCAGCTGATCTGCTTCTTGCTGTTTCCCAAGGAGTGAAACATGTCTAACAGCTACAGGATTAACAAATGCACAATACATTTGTGCTGCCTGAGGAGTCACCAGAGGTGCATATATCATGGATCCTGGATTTGACTATGAGTTGCTTGTAACATATCTTCTAAATCAGAACATTCACTCTATTTTTAAAAAATAGACTGAACAAGACTCTCAGGCTATGTACAGTATGTACTTTCAAGAAAATGGAACTGCATTTGAATTTTCTTCAACAGTGAAGAGACCCCTGTGCTTTCTGCTCTGTCATGTTGAGTATTTCACAGCCCACACAATGTGCAGCAGTTTCCTGAAAGCTGCATTTGCAAAATATACCAAATGCCTGGTACATATCAGCCTGATAAAAATATGGAGAGCCAAGTCCACAGCTGTGTGTTTATTTCCAGTGAAGTTAATGCAGCTATGGGGGTTTCTGCTCCTAGACCCAGAGAACTGAATGCTTTCTAAACAGAACACAAATGAAGTATTATGATAAAATCGTAAGACCTAATAATAAGTACTGCACAACAGTATGAGTGATAGCATGCAACCTGGAGACAAGAGAAAGTGCAAAAGGATGGATATGCATTTAATGTGTGCAACCTAGCAAGTATTATAGTTACTGTAATTGTATACTATCCTCAGTATTGTGCTCTGTCTTGGCTAAGTATCATTCTATAGTATATTTATGTAGCAGCCTTCTCTACAGCTAAAACATTTTCATACTTTGAGTAAGCACTGGAAGCTAAAATCTTGTCATCAAGACAAGCAGACTACAGTTTGCTGCACTCAAAAAACCAGTGACCCTCAAACTCCTCCTTGCTTTATCAGCTATGAGATTTTAGTTCTGCTGATGCTTTTAGTGTGTTCAGTTAGCTCTGGTGGGTGTGATGTTAAACTACCTACATTTAAGTCCTGAGATTTGAATTTTAACTGTTTTCACTTGAAACCAACTCAGAGTGTACTGTTATGAATTAGGTGGGTAAAACCATTAAAGTAAACATTACTTGTACCTGGAATTGAAGGAATCAACAAAATATACAGAATATCATCCCATTTCTATGACTAGAATTTCCCTGAAATTGTTTAGATATGGGACATAACAAGATATATGATTAAAATTTTTTTCTCAGAAGGGTTTGTGCTTGTGAGTGAAACATGGGATTGTAGTCCTAATCTAATCTGAAATCAAAGTATTTTAGGTTTTCTATAAGGTACTCAGCAACTGCTTCCTTTTCAACACTTGAAAGTGTGTTAGTTAGAAGAAAAAATCTGCACAGTTCATAGAGCAAAATGTGCCCCCACAGTACTCCATAACTATGGTGTGATTACACTCTTTATTCTCCAACTTTACCTTTTAATGATGAGAAATCAAAAATCAATATGCTTAATGATGAGTTAGTGTAAGTATCACTCTCTAGTTTAAAATTTAGCCCAGATTTTTGCAAGTACTTCCTTGGTAATGTACCATTTTTAATATATTCATTCTCCAAAGCAAACACAAGAAAAGACAGAGAATAAGCCTGAACTAACTCCTAGCCTGGCATCCCAAATGTCTCCTTTCATTTCGGAAAAGTCATGTTCATTTCTACTATCAACATTCACAGGTGTTAAAAAGGAATATTATTCAAAAAGGTGATTCAACTAGAGCCAGCCAAAAGATACAGAGTTCTCAAAACAGCCTTGTAACCTCAAGAGTTTCATCTAGTTAATTTATCTAGGAGGTAATATAACTGCATTTTAGAGGAATCTGTACAAAGACAAGATGAAAAGATTCATATTAAAGCATAAATGTATCAAATGTTCATTGACCACCATTAGACAAAGTTAAACTCTTGAATATTTGTTAGCACTGAGAGCAAGTGATGGCTCTATTATGGTATTAAAATTCAACCCCTGAAAGGCTACTTTAGAACACCCACGAATTCTGGCCTTGATGTAGAAACTCTGTTCACAGATGACTTTAAATGAACTTTAAAAATACTCTCTATTCGTCTGTTAATCCATATTGATTGACTACAGACAATATAAATGCTTTTACCAGAGAAATGCAAACAGTTGGGTTTTGCTGCCATTATAAAGAGAAACTTGAAATCGGGAGCAAAGTTCCTTTCAATACTTCAGTAATATGATAACGTAAAGAATATCTGGAAACAAAGAGGGATAAAATCAACACTCAATTTTAGCAAGAAAAATGTTTTGTAATTACTAATGTTCTTTCCTTGAAAAGCTTAAGTTGCAAAACATTTGAAAACACTTCTTTACTTGAAAGCCTTTTGTGAATGATGATTAGCTGCAGCATTAAATCACTATACATGTGAATGTAAAATCTCCCATATGGCACGAAGTGCAAGTATAGAGAGTATGGTGAGCTCATCTGCTAAGTGTCATTCAAATCAACATTAAAATCAGTGCAGATCATAATACTAACCTACTTATCCATCAAATGTCGCCCTAAGGACTTGTCGTTTGAACTGATCACAGTCATGGTTATGAATCACTTCAAAATTCTTTGAAAAAGCAGATATCTTTTTTTCTTTTTTTTTTATAAAAGGTTCATCTGAATACTTAATATTTATTATTTCAATTTTCTGCTGTATTGGTCAACAAAATAATATAGTGGAGTTTTTCTTTTTCTTCTGTCATTGGATTCTGCAATTGTGAATTACTTTGAAAGAAGGGGAAAAGAAATGGATAATTCATCTGAGTTTTTCTCTCATGGAAATAAAATGAAGACAACTTGTGAGATAGAGGTGACTGAGTGGTAAAATGGGAAGAGAAAACCAGGTCCAGAGAAATTCATAACATTTAAGTCTTGTTTTTCTCTTCAGCAAAGAAGCCTGAAAACTATTTATGAATACGTAAGTTCTTTCTTGATAGAAAAAGAAAAAGACACATAAACTGTCTTTCTGGAAAATCAGTGCTGCCTTATCACATCTTTGGAAAGTAAATGCACTAATGTATTCTTGGAGAATGTATTTAACAACATCTTTTGTTCTGACATCAACTTTTTAAATTATGTTTTACATTACTTTCACCTAAAAAGAGGGAAAGACGGAACAAGGACACAATACCCCTCACAGCTTCAAAAGAAACAATAACCAATAATTGGTTTTTAGTTCAACTGTGGGCAGCCTAAATACCAAGTCTAGCAGGCTTAGGTTGTGTATTAACCTAATTAACCTAATTAACCTATTAACCTAGCCTAAGCGTGTTGGGTTAGGTACATTGTGGGAGGCTCCCACAGGGAATGGCGTGCTGCTCAGGCTTATACTAACCAACAAGAATGGCCTTGTTGGTGATGCAAAGGTTGTGGGCAGCCTTGGCTGCAGCAACCATGAGATTGTAGAGTTCAGTATTGAATGAAAAGGTAGCAGGACAGAAAGCAAGATTATGATCATGGGCTTCTGGAGAGCTACTTTTGGCCTTCTCAGGGACCTGCTTAAAGGAATCCCATGGGATAGCGCTCTAGAAGAGAAGGGAGTCAAAGAGAGCTGGTCAATATTTAAGCACCACTTCCTCCAAGGTCAAGACCAGTGTATCCCCATGATGAAGAAATCAGGCAAAGGGGACAGGAGACCTGCACGGAGATTCAGGAGCTCCTACTGCCATTAGGGTAGTAGATGCATATGGAATGCTTACTTTAATGGCAAATAAAAACTTTATAATTAATATAAACTAACACTCAATACTGTTATCATGATCACAAGATACTATATAAATGTTCAAAGAACATTTTCAGGTCGCATAGTAACTGGAATACTGTTGTTATGGAAGGTCTCAATATGGCAATCTCATGTAGTGATATAAAATGAAATTAGTATTTATTATGACTTAGTACATAAATATTTCATTTTCCAAAGTTTTTTGTTACTTAAGAACAAGAAATTCTTGTTTATTTTTTCTTTCCTTTGTCAATTCCCTGTTCTGAATGTCTTCTTTTTGACATACTCCCAGATCCATGATCATTCTCGAAACGTAAGACTTTCTTTGAGGCTTTGGATTCTTTACTGGGCATATTTCTTTTAAAAAGTCAAATTTATCCATAATGCACATAGTTTAGTCCCACTTGTGCTCACCACCTTCTCTTTTAGTCAAGAAAACAGAGAATAAGTGACAGCCGTATTCCCAGCTTTCGATCCTGTAGCATACTATTCCAGAGTGTATATTTATCTACATGTGCTGGTTTTGGCTGTTGAAAAATTAATTTTCTTCACAAGTGGCTGGTATGGGTTGTGTTTTGGATTTGTGCTGAACACAAGGGTGATAATACAGAGATGTTTTTCTTATTGGTGAGCAGGGCTTACACAGAACCAAGGGGTTTTGTGCTTTTCATACTGCTACGCTGGTGAGGGGGCTGAGCGTGCTTGAGAGTCTGGGAGGAGACACATCTGAGACAGGTGATCCAAACTGATCTAAAGGGATATTCCAGACCATGTGTCATCAAGGTCAGTATATAAAGTGAGGGGAAGAAGGAGGAAGGGGGGAACATTTGGAATGATGGTGTTTGTCTTCCCAAGTCACCGTTACATATGATAGGGCCCTGCTCTCCTGGAGATGGCTGAATACCTGCCTGCCCATGGGAAGCAGTGAATTAATTCCTTGTTTTCCTTTCCTTGTGTGTATGGCTTTTGCTTTCCCTATTAAAATGTCTTTATCTTAACCCACGAGTTTTCTACGTTTACCCTTCCAGTTCTCTCCCGAATCCTGCTGGTGCAGGAGTGAGTGAGTGGCTACCTGGGGCCTGTGTGCTGTCTGGGGTTAAACCACAACACTACATTCCCTGGCTGATTTGGTCCACAGTTCTGTACAGTGCATTTTAAATGCTTACCATGGAATCATCAAGCATAACAGGAGGGCTCTAGAAAGTTTTGTAGGAGTCAAGGAGATGATTGAAGAACTGGGCTGGCAGCCTTTTGGCAAAAAAAAAAAACAAACCTTGAGACAACAGTTAGAGTAACCTGTAATAGAGCATAATCTGCAAACCATCTTTTAAAAAAGCTTAGTGGTTTTTTTTTAAATGTGTGGAATGATAAAGCTGCAGCAGGACACTTGGTCAGATTTCTATACAAATGGCAAACAACACCTCAAAGGTACTCACTAGTATGTGCTTGCACTATTTTAATTGTACTCCCAATGGATATTCAGGTGAAGCTTTTTCAGTAATTCTCAACAATTAAAAGACACTAGGTAAAGAAGGAGAAACTGAAGAAAAATATTACTGGCTTAAATAATGTGTTAAGTGCTGTGCAAGCTACACACCAATTTGTTGTCCTGGGGAAAAGTGGAAAGTGAAAAAATGTATCCAAGATTCTCTTCTCTTTCTTGTAAGATCTTTCCATTTAAATTGTTTATAAGTTAGCACAGAGTAATCCCTTTATGAATCACTGTATAGATTAGTAAAGCAAAATTTAATTCACCTCATCATACAAATTCCACAAACATAATCTTGATTAAAACTGTACTTTTGTCTCCCACAAAAAAAAAATCCACCATTCTCTATTGCATTAGTTTCTTGCAATGCTCACTTTTGACTGTCATCACTGCTGCTGGCTGTTTAAATGGTATAGCTCAAAAGTGTGATCTAAGACCACAACCTTTTATGTAGAATACAAAGTTTGATTTTGACAGTCTCTTTGCATTTTTCTCTATCACATACTGTCGTGGTTTGACACTGGCCAAAAGCCCAGTCACTCATTCTCCTCTTCTCTGCAACTGGACAGAGGAGAGAAAATTTAACAAAGTGTTCATGAGTTGAGATAAGGACCGGGAGAAAAGACTTCAGGGGCAAAACAAGCTCAGCTTAATGATACAAAGTCANAAGATCAGAGTAAGAGAATGAGGAGGAAAACAAGCCCTCACAAACACCCTTTCCTCCCCCCAGTCCCTCCCTCCTTCCCACCAACAGCAGAATGAGGCAGGGTGGGGCGTTTTGGTCGGTTCATCACCCAAGATGTTTTTTCCGCTGTTCAGGGAGAGGAGCTGTTTCCATGCTGCACCATGGGGTCTCTCCTGATGGTGGCTGGGGGTGTCCTCGGAAGAGGATGCACAGCGTCCTTCCTGCTATCCTTGCCTATCCTGAGCCACATCCTCCTCATGCTGGCTCTACTGCAGGGATGTGGCAGATGGTTGCCTGTGCTGGCTCCTCGTAAGAGGGAGCTCACCCCCAGGCTGCCTGACGTTCGGCAAAGCGTGCCCAGAAGTGAAGAATAGAGAGGGGTCTCTCGTGTGGGTTCCAAAGCTTTAATGGCTCAGGAGGGTTCAGGGATGAAAGGGAGATTGGAGGGTCCAGGGTTTTTATGGTACAGGGTAAAGGGCTGGAGATATGGGGAACAACCAACAATGTGTAACCAATGGGGTGGAGTCCAACAACAAACAAGCAATGGGGATCACATGGAGGCGGGAGTTAGGACAGGAAGCCAATGGGGCATCGAGGAGAACAGAACTTTCTAGATAGGGGGATGTGGCTTAGATCTTGGTCCCGCCCTGGGACCTTCGTCAATCCATTGTAGGGCTAGGACCTGATGGGCATTGGTCTGTCACAACCCACGAGTGGGCTGGGCCACCACAACATCTCCCCTGTTTTTGTTTAATAAACTTAAAAGATAATGTTTGAAGCAACATAAGGAAATGAAAAGTAGGGTAATAACTAAAACAGTCCAAAATAAGGTCTTAAAAATTGACCCTACCCACCAGTTATTCCCCAGCTGGATAGCAGTCCCCCCAACCAGTCCTCTCCTTCTTGCCAAAGTTGATGGACTTGATCCTTGATCTTCTGGATCGTGACGTGGATGCTTTCACTATGCGAGGAGAGGTTGAAGCAGTAGGGTCCTTCAAACTGCTGGCATCCACGCCCATGGGCAAGAAGGAGGTAGTCTATGGCGGCGCAGTTTTGTAAGGGTGTGTGCCTGGTTGTGTCCTTGTCTGCTAAGAGTTCACTAAGGGCCTTGGAAGTTAGGTTGGCATGCTTTCCCAGCCAACACTCAGTGCATTTAATTTCTCCCAAGCCTTAGTCGCTGCCACCCATGGGAGTAAAACTGAGATGGCTACAATTTTTGTCCGGAGCCAGGATGTCATGTCTGAATTACAATTTTCATCTATTTCGCCAATTGATCTTTTCAGTTTTAGAGCCGGATTAGCATTTTTCCACTCAAGGAGATGATTTTTGTCTGGTGTTAACAGGGCCAATTATCCCAGGGTGCAGGGCCCTCCGCGCAAACGAGACGGGATTCCCACCCAAGCCCGGTTACCACAGATGAAGAAAACTCTCTTTGGGAGTGTCCTGGGACTTTCAGTGGATTTAGCTGGTGTAGGTGCGGTGTAATTGCACCAGAAAGGTGATTGGTATATCCTGTCATGTGGGGAGGCGCCCATAACATAAGGAGATCTCCTGCGGGACGTCTCCAGCCACTCAATGGTGTTTAATTTGTAGTCGGATGTAACACAATATACCACTTTTGAGGACCCCAGCAGGTCGAATTCCTGGAGTTCCTCTGTCATGGGCAGATACAGCTTCATCCACTTGTCCCAGGAGTGGACCGGGTCGGGCTGTTTACCAGTAAAGGGATATTCGTTTGGTTGAAGGGGAATCCCAACAAGGCACGTGGACATTGGGTCTTCAGCACTGCTCACAGACAGGCATAAGCCGTCCTGGTTGAGGGATTTAGTAAGGGTTGTCCAAACATTGGTCTTCGGCTTGGGAATGATTCATTCCGCCTATGGTAGGGCGAACAACAGGATCAGGCGTGGTGTAGTCCTCCATATCCGAGGAAGGAACAGTGCTGCGCTTCCCTGAGAGTACTTCACTGGTTCAGAGACTCCCTGAATCCCTCTATCCAATCCCACCAGCAGTTAGCCACTCCCGGAGGGGCTGTCAAAGCCGCCACACATACACCCACTACCTCGGGAGCGATGTCAAGCTGGAATACAAGAGGCTTAATCCAAATACGCACACACCTGAGATGAAAAGACTGGGAGGGGTCTTTTGTATGGGTTCTGACAGTTTAATCTGACAGAGGGTCCAGGGACAAAAGACAGTTACTAGGGAGGGTCTGGGGTTTATATGGGAAGACAGACAACCAATCAAATTCAAGCAAAGGGGAGGGGAGAATACAAACTGACCAACCAGGGATGAGGTAGGAGGGAGCAGTGAGGGGAGAACCAATGGGGCGTTGAATAACATAGAACTTTCCAGAACTCATACATATGTAATAGGGCAATACATATTCAAAGGCAGTACATAAAACCGGGTGGCGAAACGGTAAACCAATGGCAGTTAAACAGTTAACACAAGGGTTTGTGGGGGCTCACCATGACTGTCGGGGGGATGTTAAACCTCTGTGCTGGCCCACCAGAAGTTAGCTGCTGACATTGCGGTTCAGGCCTGTGGCTCGCCAATAACTTGAGCGGCCGCAACTGCCGCCGCAACACAGGCGGGCTGTCAGTTGCATGTAGGCCATGCTCATGGGTGGATAGGCCATGTCTAAAATGAGAAAACGTAAAAGTATAAATTACAGAAATCAAAATTGTTGGCTCCTCTGTACTCCCTCTCCTAAAACAAAATGACACAGGTATACTCAGGGGCAATTAGGGATTAGTAATGGGGTCAATGGAAGGGAATTCATAGAAAGGGAAGTCATCCGGAATTGGGTGATTTTGCTGCGCTCTGCTGTTTTCCACGTCTTTGTCCTTCTGGCAGCACCTCCAAGCCGTCGCCGTGACATCTGTGGGCTCCTGCTGTTGGTTCTCTGGAGGAGTGGACTGGAGAAATGGTTTAACCCATTTCTCAGGGACCCACTTTAATCCTCCCAGGCGGTGATTAGGGGAAATGGGCCCTGGGTCTGTAATGTTTCAGGGTCTTTTATGAGGACCGGACGACATTCCTTGAGCTTAGCTCTTTTCGAGCTTGTAAAGTGCCTCAGGACTGGTGGGTCCAGTTCATCAAAGGAGCAGTTCAGGAAGTTTAAAGTGAATAAGGCCTTAGAGAGTCTTATCACAGGGATATTGATGGCATCATCCCCTCTTTGCTGCCGCAGTAGTCTCTTTTGGTTTGATGAGTTCTTTCCACTACAGACTGGCCTGTTGGGGAGTGTGGAATTCTGGTGGAGTGGGTAACTCCCCATTGTTGGAAAAAGGCTTGGAGGCTTTTGGAAGTGTACACGGAACCATTGTCGGTCTTAATCTCCTTAGGAATCCCAGGGTGGCGAAGTCCTGCACCAGATGGTTGACCACATCCTTGGCTTTTTACCCAGCATGAGCTGATGTGAAGATGGCGCCTGAGAAGGTATCAATCGACACATGGACATATTTGAGCCTGCCAAACTGGGGGAAGTGGGTGACGTCCATTTGCCATACTTCGCAACTGCCTAGGCCTCGAGGGTTGACCCCCAAGCCTAATGATGGCAGTTGGAATTTCTGGCAGTTGGGGCATGTAGCCACAATTGCTCTCGCCTGTTCCCTGGTGAGATGGAACATGCAGACAAGAGCTGGAACATGCTGATGGAACATGGCGTGGCTTAACCTGGCTTGCTGGAATATATCCAGCACGGTGGCAAGCTGTGCCAGCATGGCCAGGGCGTCTGCTCTCCTGTTCCCTTTCACTATAAACCCAGGGAGGCCCATGTGAGACATCGCGTGCATCACATAGTATGGTTGCTCTTGGTGGGAGACAAGATGGATCAGTTTCAAGAGCAAGCTACATATTTTTGGATTTGGAACCTCCTTTAATAAAGCATGTTCTGCCCTGGCAGTTACCCCTGCAACTTACGCCGAATCAGTGATCAAATTAAATGGTTCCTTAAACCGCTCGAAAGCCCTAACGACGGCTGCCAATTCTGCAACCTGAGGTGATCCTTGGACCACCTCGATGTCAGACTCCCACTTCTGCATCTGAGGATCCTTCCAAGTCATCACTGATTTATNTGCATCACATAGTATGGTTGCTCTTGGTGGGAGACAAGATGGATCAGTTTCAAGAGCAAGCTACATATTTTTGGATTTGGAACCTCCTTTAATAAAGCATGTTCTGCCCTGGCAGTTACCCCTGCAACTTACGCCGAATCAGTGATCAAATTAAATGGTTCCTTAAACCGCTCGAAAGCCCTAACGACGGCTGCCAATTCTGCAACCTGAGGTGATCCTTGGACCACCTCGATGTCAGACTCCCACTTCTGCATCTGAGGATCCTTCCAAGTCATCACTGATTTATAGGATGCTCCAGAGCCATCTGTAAAAATAGTTAGAGCATCGAGTGGCTTTTTACTTTGGATCTGTTTAAGAATTATTTTTAGGGCCAGATTGAGAAGATCGTATTTGGGATAGTGAATCGAAATTTGCCTGGGGTAGCTGTCTAGGGCAAACTGGAGGTTGTTGTTAGTTTGGAGTAAATTCTCCAATTTCTCTGATGTCGAGTGTATGTAAATGCACGTGAAGTCACAGCCTGCAAGGGTGTGGAGACGCGCCCTGGCTCTCATGATAAGCCACGTCATAAATTCCTGTGGCTCGGCGATAATTTTGGACAGCTGGTGCGAGACAAAAACCCCCTCGATGAGAAGCAAGGGATCTCCTGCACCTCGTTCCATTGGAATATAAGGCTGTGGAGGTATGGCATTCCCCCCAAAATGGCAAACTTGAAGGGCAGGCTTGGTTGACACCTATGCACTTGTCGCGATGACAAGGCTCTCTGTACCTTGCTGATGGAATCTCAGGCTTCTGCCATCAAAGTCCACGGTGAGTTCATTGCCGCCTCTTAGCAGGTTGACTAGAGGGGCGAGGTCTTCTGTGATTAGGCCAAGGAGTGGTCTTACCCAATTGATTGTTCCACAGAGTTGGTGCAGCTCTTGCAGGGTGCGGGGGTTGTCATTGATTGCCACCTGCTGGGGAACAATGGTCCGCTCGGAGATGGTAAGTCCGAGATACTTCCAAGGGCTTGTCCTCTGGATTTTATCCGTCTGCAGTTCAAAGCCCTCAGCCTCCAAAGCCTCAATGGTCTTAATTAAGGGTCCAATCTAGGTAATCTTGGTTGGGAGCACACACCAGGATGTCATCCATATAATGATATATGATGGCCCTAGCTGCAAGCTTCCGGACCGGGGACAGAATGCGGGCAACATACCATTGGCATATGGTTGGGGTATTCTTCATGCCCTGGAGCAGAACCCACCAATGGTAGCTCCGCATGGGAGCCTCTCGGCTGATGGGGGGAACCGAGAAGGCAAACCAAGGCGCGTCCTTGGGATGGAAGGGGATCTGGAAAAAGCAGTTGCGGATGTCGATGACCGCTAATTTCCATTTCTGAGGGAGCATTGATGGAGAGGGCATTCCGGGTTGCAGGGGTTCCATGTCCTCAATGACTGTGTTGATCTTACGCAGATCATGGAGGAGACGCCACCTATCCTTCCCCGGCTTCCAGATAATGAAAACTGGGGAGTTCCAGGGGCTGTTGGATGGTTCAATAGGTCCTTTCTGTAACTGCTCCTCTACGAGAGCATTGAGCACTTGTAATTTTCCTTTGGTAAGGGACCACTGATCCACTCACACCGGTGAATCAGATTTCCAATGGAGTGCCTGGGTGGCACGCTCCACAGTGGCCCCAACTAAAAATCCCGGGGTGAAGATGGAATTTCGACCCGGGCTTNGGAGTTCCAGGGGCTGTTGGATGGTTCAATAGGTCCTTTCTGTAACTGCTCCTCTACGAGAGCATTGAGCACTTGTAATTTTCCTTTGGTAAGGGACCACTGATCCACTCACACCGGTGAATCAGATTTCCAATGGAGTGCCTGGGTGGCACGCTCCACAGTGGCCCCAACTAAAAATCCCGGGGTGAAGATGGAATTTCGACCCGGGCTTCCCATTGGGACATGAGATCCCTGCCCCACAGCATGAACCCAGAATTTACTATGAAGGGGCGTATGGTTGCTACGTGCCCCTCCAGTCACTCCATTTGAACGATGTCTTTGCTCCGCTCAGCAGTCAGAGATCCCCCAATGCCTGTAACAATGCCGTCCTCCAGCTGCCGCTCCCATTGTGACAGCCATTCAGTGGAGCTGATGACCGTCATGTCCAACCCTGTATCCATCATTCCTTGCAGGCTGATGTTAGCGCCCTGGCAGTGTAGCTTGCGGCTTACCATCGGTTTGTCGCGCCCAACCACCTCTGCCCAGAAGACCGCAGGCGAAGAGTAGTCCTTAGGTAACCCTCTGGGGATAAGGATGGGCTGGGCAATGACCTGACTTGATGGTATAAAATATGGGGGATTGTGACACTTAACATGGATAAGAAAGTCCCCATCAGGGCCAGCGCAGATGACGACTGGTGCCACTTTTAGTTCAGGAGGTGTTTGTAGTGCATCCCCAACCACGAATATGTCAGTATTGGGCAGTGTAGTGGAAAGACTCACAACCAGCAGTCTGCGCTCGACTAGGCCGAAGCTTTCTGGTCCAGTAATCATGACGTCCAGTCTTTTTGATGTTGTAGAAGAATTGGCAGCTTCTCCATTTCTGCCTTACCGCGCTCAGTGTTTAGTTTCCCCCCAGAGCCGCCGGTGGTGTGGGCGGTACCCTTTGGGGATGTCCTAGGCAAATACGACTTGGGACTCTGTTAATTTGGGCTCTGCGTTCCTTCGCCCAGTGCCCTCTCCTGCCACATTTGTGACACACCCAATTTGGCCTGTTGTTCCGGCCCTGCCATGGCTTGGATGTTACTTCCTCAAGTGCCCCTATGACTCCCCCTCTTTTTCTTTGTGGCTCAGGCTCTAGAACAGCAAGCCTCGTGCAGGCCTCCACTATCTGATTAAGGGTTGGGGCAGGGTCAAATGGGACTGTTAGTATTATTCTCTTACACGCATCGTTGGCGTTGGCCTTTGCCAACTCTCTTAGTATTTCCTCCCTCATATCATTGCTCTCGACTTGTTTACTGACCACCTGCCTCAACCTATCGACAAAGTTGATGAACATTTCGTTGGGGGCCTGCCTCACATTAGTGTAGCTCATGAGGGGAGCCAATTTTTGGGGCATTAGGAGTAGGGCCTTTTCAGCCACACCGGCTATGGCTTCCAGGACCAGCCTTGGTGTCTGAAGGGCCTGCACCTGTGGCTTAGCCATTACCCCCTCGCTGGATAGGTGGTCCAATGTTATTTGCGCAATGTCCAGTTGATTTAAAAGAATCGGGAGGAAGTCTCTAAGCTGCCGCTTCCATCCTGTCTCCCACAGAAGGTATTCTGAAAGCGACAGCAGGCATGATAGTACATTCTCGATGTCATGAGGGACCAATACATTGGTAGTGAATGTAGCATGCAGCAAGCTTTTAAAATATTCGCTTTCCCTCCCGAATTCTTTTCGTGCTTTGCAGAGCTCCTTCAAGTTCTGATAACTGAAGGGCTCCCAGCGGGGATTGAGGCCCACTCGATTGTATTGCACCGGCACGGCGAAAGGGGTTGTATCCATATCCGGCGTGTGGCCTGCCATGGCATCACATCCGGTTCCAGTGCTGTGGAACTGGGTGTGGGGGTGTGGGAACCGAAAGTGGCACTGGAGTGGTGGGAGGAGCCAGAAAGGTGGGCGGAGCTGGAAGGCATGGGTGGTGGAGTGGGATCTCAGGAGGGGAGGGGATTCTCAATGCTGGGGGAGGGACCCAACGCAGCCATACCCCACGATGCAGAAGGGGCAGGACCCGACGCAAGGGAGGGGCCCACCACAGGCACATCCAGGAAGAAAAGGAAGCAGTTTTGGGGAGGAGGACACAGGGGATTGCGGGAAGAAGAAGACAAGATGGGGGACCATGCCACGCGGTCTCTGCCACCTTGTCCTTCTTTCTTGGAACCACCATTTTGATAACTTTGGGGATTATCAGCTGGGGAAGAGGGAACTGGAAAATGGGTCTGGGACAGGTCCGGAGCAGCTTGGCCAGGGCTACTCCATCAAGGTAGCTGGGGAGACGGAGGAGGTCCAGGGAGACTGTAGCNGAAAGTGGCACTGGAGTGGTGGGAGGAGCCAGAAAGGTGGGCGGAGCTGGAAGGCATGGGTGGTGGAGTGGGATCTCAGGAGGGGAGGGGATTCTCAATGCTGGGGGAGGGACCCAACGCAGCCATACCCCACGATGCAGAAGGGGCAGGACCCGACGCAAGGGAGGGGCCCACCACAGGCACATCCAGGAAGAAAAGGAAGCAGTTTTGGGGAGGAGGACACAGGGGATTGCGGGAAGAAGAAGACAAGATGGGGGACCATGCCACGCGGTCTCTGCCACCTTGTCCTTCTTTCTTGGAACCACCATTTTGATAACTTTGGGGATTATCAGCTGGGGAAGAGGGAACTGGAAAATGGGTCTGGGACAGGTCCGGAGCAGCTTGGCCAGGGCTACTCCATCAAGGTAGCTGGGGAGACGGAGGAGGTCCAGGGAGACTGTAGCAACCCTGCGTCTCTAGACGGTTTGCACCTCCCAATCTCCCCTGTGAAAGGGTAATGGGGTGAGGAACCCTGGGAGAGGAACACGGGAGATGGGTGGAAACTTTCGAACTGGGGTCCTTTGATTTTTCTTCCACTTTCCCTTTTTCAACCATCGAATCTCTAATCTTAAAGAGTAGTGGGAGGAATTTTTCAACTGAGGTGTCCCCTTGCCACATTAGCAGCGTTAACTTTTCATCTACGGACATCCAAAAAGATATTTTTTTCACATCCTCACAGGACACCCCGGGAAAGTGGAGGAAAAGCCATCGTATAAACATCTTCAAAAGCCCTTTAGAAAACTTAATACCCTCCTCCCTTACGGATTCCCCAACTTGGAAATAAACCTCTCTTTAGGCACAGGATAACTTAACACTCATCTCTAAAGATTCCCGATACCCAAATTCACCTCCAACCATGAAAATAAGCAACTAAACCAAAATCAGAGCCCAGAGTCTGACCTACCCAACCTCAGCTGGCAAGGCTGAGTGCACTCCCACTAGAGACTTCAGGGCAGGCGACTTACCTAAAATCCGAATCACTCCTGATCCTCACCCCTACTCCTTATTTCAGACCTTCGAAGTTGTTGGATCGGGCCCCTTCCAGCTCTCCGAAATTAAAACCACGGCTGGAGTCCTCTGGGCGGTAGACTGGTCTCCCCTTCTCTCTCAGGACTGGGAGATGCTACTCTCCCCTTCTGGCTCAGGACCGGGACATGACAGTCTCCCCTCGGAGCACCACTCTCTAAAACGAGGCATGCTACTACAAGGGGTGATGGCACCAAAACACGAACTCTTGCCTCTTCAGTGGCGCTTGCAAGGACATATGCAGGGAACGTCTTTGCAGAGGTCCCTGTTCGGGCGCCACCTGACACTGGCTGCGAGTGTCCTCGGAAGAGGATGCACAGCGTCCTTCCTGCTATCCTTGCCTATCCTGAGCCACATCCTCCTCATGCTGGCTCTACTGCAGGGATGTGGCAGATGGTTGCCTGTGCTGGCTCCTTGTAAGAGGGAGCTCACCCCCAAGCTGCCTGACATTCAGCAAAGCGTGCCCAGAAGTAAAGAATAGAGAGGGGTCTTTCATGTGGGTTCCAAAGGTTTAATGGCTCGGGAGGGTTTGGGGACGAAAGACTGGGGAGATCAGAAGGTCCAGGGTTTTTATGGTACAGCGTAAAGGGCTGGAGATACAGGGAACAACCAGTAAGGTGTAACCAATGGGGTGGAGTCCAACAACAAACAAGCAATGGGGAACAGATGGAGGTGGGAGTTAGAACAGGGAGCCAACGGGGGTCGAGGAGAACAGAACTTTCTAGACGGGGGGAGGTGGCTTAGACCTCGGTCCCGCCCTGGGATCTGCCTGCGGATCCACCTTCGTCAGTCCGTTGGAGGGCTAGGACCTGATGGGCATTGGTCTGTCACAACCCATGAGTGGGCTGGGCCACCAAAACACTCTCCCACGGGAGACGGTTCTCTGCGAACTTCTTCAGCATAGGTTCATAACTCATGAGAAGCAGCACTCCCAAAACTGCTGCAACGTGAGTCCATCCCACGGGCAGACAGTCCTCCTAAAACTGCTGTGGCGTGGGTCCCTCTGCCACAGGGNGTCCTCACCACGGGCTGCAGGGACATCTCGGCTCTGGCACCTGGAGCACCTCCTCCCCCTCCTTCCTTGCTGACCTTGGTGCCTCCATTGTTGTTTCTCTCACTCCTACTCTTCTCTATCTAGAATAATTACAACTGTGTCCCAAACTTTGTTATGATTTTTTCTTAAATATGTTATCACAGAGGCGTTACCATCATCTCTAATTGGCCCAGCCTTGGGCATGTCCATCATCAGAGCCATCAGGGATTGGCTCTACTGGACATGGTCGAAGCTTCCAGCAGCTTCTCACAGAAGCCACCTCTGTGCCTCACCCCACTACCAAAAACCAGGCCCTGCAAAACCAACACACAGGGCCTGCTCATGATCACAATTTTTTAAAAGATTTTCAAATACTTGTAGTAAAACTGAGACATCCTGACATTATCCATTGATTTCTGTGTTTTGACTTTCCATTACCCAACTTGGAAGCGTGCATATTAACACATAGAAAAAATACATGAGCTCCTTGAGCTACCACATCTTTTGCAGGATTAGCAGTCTCTCTGCACATAGTAAGACCACATAACTCAATTGTATGGACACATAATTCACACTTGTCTACCTGCAAAACCTGTTATTTAGAGTGTGCCTGTCCATTTTTGTCTTTAAAATCTCTGCCCTGAATTATGCGAGACACTGAACTCCACAGGAGGCAGGATGAGACAGTTCCAGATTGACACAATTACACTTAGATGCCTATCTGCTCTTCTCTATCTCTGATTATCATCAGTAGGGATGGACAATCAAAACAAGCAGTACTGCCTTGAGCAATTTTAGGCCAAGCTGGAGGTGCTCACCAACATGTGCAATACTTTCTCACCTACATCCTACACCACCATTCAATGTAGATGTCAAATTTTAGTCTTTCAAAATGAATACAATCCTCATCAATTCAGCAGTATCTTGGTTTACAACATTGTATGATGTAGTCAAAATCATACATTTCTTTGTTTACTGAACCTTGTCTGCCTAATGGAGACCAAACCAATAGTGTTTCACCTCACACAGACCTCTTCTTCAACAGCTCCCATGAAATACTGTCTTTTCTGGCTCAACCAGCCAGGTCTGCTGTACCTCTCAGTATAAACACTCAGAGACGACTTATGTGTCAAAAATAAAATAGTGTAACTGCTTTCCCTTATCTTTAATGTCTGTACAGTCTTTGTAGAGATTATCTACATATTGCTGTCAGTTTTTGGCACCTCTACGAAAGATTTAACAGTAAATGACAGAAATAGAGGTAAACACTAATGGTAAGTAGGCCACAAGATCACAGACAGTTTTCAGTGCTCTTATCTTCATGCCTCTGTGTTTGCCTCGGTTCTATGTAACTTTCAGGGTGCAACGAAGGCAGGCATACTCCTAGTCAGGTCTTCTGAGAACCTTGGAGCACTGACTGCTCAGGAAAAGGGACCTGGCATATCACCAGAGCAGATCACATGAGACACTTCCCTGTTCAGAGCAGTTACAACTAGAAGAAAGACAGTTTATCACCCTACTCGCTATTCACCAGTTCTTTCATATTTCTAGGTCTGACAGGCTCCCAATTAATAGGGAAGACATCAGATACCAGGTGCTAGGCTACCTTCCCTGTCACCTATGAAGAGTTAAAGTCTTATCTGATCATAATGATCTATTGAGCCCTGCCAGTATGACAGATAATGCAAAGGGTAGGCCTAACTAGCACAGAAGTCTAAAATTAAAATAGCTTTTATTCATCTTAGGCAATAGGTTTCTGTGACTGCCACTACTTACACATGAACATACATACTTTGCTAATACAAATGAGTTAATTTTACTTTTCGCTCTACCTAATCCTATAGAGCAAACTATACCATGGGTAAAAGAGGGTCTATTCTTTGTGCTTTTTATTAAAATAGGCTTACTGGCTCCAATATGACTCTTAGCTCCCTCATCAAGAAGATCACTTTCAGCTGTTGACTGAGCACATTCTGTACAATGGAACAAAGTACAGAACTCACATCACGCTAATTTTACATAGCCTCCTTTCAGAGCAGGATCTCCTTATTTTATACTGGCCCACCCAGTAATAGAAGCTGGCTAGGAATGACTTCTGAAGATCTGGAAAGAATTAGAAAGAGACACCAAAAATCCCATTTGCAATGAGATTTTAATTCAATCCAGGCTATACAAATGAAGCAAAAAGGACTTCTATCAATTTGTTAAAGTTATTTGCAGATGCAGGACAAAGGAGTAAAAGTACAATCCAGTGAGTCATTGAGAACATTCTATTCCCAGTGAGTAACTGAACATCAGAGCAACAAAGAGCATTCCCTTATTTTTCCTTATTTCCTTATTGCCCTGAACGAAGTGTGATCTGACAAAAGACACCTGTTTAAAAATAATAATAAAATATCCTGAATGTCTTCATTAGTGTTTCTGACGCATCTTGCAGTTTGATTTTACAAAAATCTCTAAATAGGAGATTTTTATTAAAAAAACCAGCAGTTTTTTTAATAAAAATCAGCAGTTAACTCAGATTTTATCAGGTGCCCATCACCACATTTTCTTCTGCAGTTATTGGTGGTGTCAATACCTTTCCCTTTCTCTTCCTTTCTGAAATGTATCAAGACTAGATACACATTTGGATTAAAATGTATTTGAGAATACCTTTTCAAAGAATAAAATTAATTGAGAAACCAACAATTCATCTGAAAAATTGTTGAAAAAGATAGCTTGAAATCAGCTTCTGAACTTTGAGTATATTTACATAACACCTTCCACATAAAGTGGAAAGTATTTCTAAAAGGACAATACATAAACTTCTTTTAAGTAACATATGTTTGTAGTCTGAAGCAATGACCTCCCTGAGCTTTATTTCTAGTTACAGCACCAGCATTTGGTGGCAAAATTAGAAAGGTATCACAGTGAGATCCCAAATGTCGCATAAAATGAAGGAAGAGAAGCTATATTTTGTCACTTGAGAAACAACACCTGACTATTATCCTTACTTTCTGCCCCTGATATGTTCATGCTTTCATGCCCCCATTCACCAGTTATTGCCTGTATGGTATGAGGTTTCTAAACCTGTTCTGGATTGAAGGGGAAGAAAAGGTTCGGAACACGGAGGCAAGCTCAGGAACCAATATGAAACACTACCACATTTCATGTATTTCCTGTGAATCATTAAACTGATTTCCCATAAAGTCATAAATGATGTTAAAAGCTTCCTTTTAACCTACAATATCCTTCATGGACACAGCTCATCTTATTAAACTGAATCTCCATTCCCCTTGAATTTCACTTCAGCCTCTGAGTCTCTGTGAAACTAGTTGCCAAAATGCTTGTAGACGTATTTTGACTTTTAGAACTGTGAATTCAGTGCTGAGTACGGATGGTAGATTCATATTTACCAGTTGTCCATTTAGCTGGTGCAGTAGAAGATATGTACCTCACACACCTTCCAAACGCTGTTGTACAAAGTCATCTAACCACAGCCTAGACACCTCATGAATCATCAAAGCTTTTATTAATTATTCCCTCAGGGATCTTGAATCCTCAGTTTAAGATCTCTAAGGAAGTACCTTTCTCTCTACCTCTCTGACTTCATCAAAGCTAGGATTAGCTCATCCCTCTTTCTGTTGTTTTAGCTAATCTTCCTTAATCTCTCAAAAAACTTTTTTTTTAAATGCACCTGTTTCAGGAGGTAGTGGATATGAACATCATTGTATTCTCAGGACCTGAGGTATGAACATACTTTTGAAATCTTAGAATACTATTTTTAAATAAAACCTCACAATAGTAAAGAACTTGTTTAAAATTACCCCCAAAACTAAGTAGATTTCCTTGTAATGCCTTAAATTTCCACCCTTATTTACAATTTCCTGTTGCAGGCCCAGAATTTGGTAAAAGAGGACTGTAATGAGGTTCCGAATATTGTTTGAAAAAAGTACATTAGAACTAGGGAGAGAAACTACATACTATTTTAAATATTTTTCTTAATTGGCTTTAAAACAGAATTATTTTATAAATAGTAGAAATTCCTTTATTTATGAAAATGAAATATGCCAGGACTATATCTAGGCAGTGTCAACAACCTAAAACACGAAATCCATTCCTAATCTAGATCCAGACATGAGTTTTCCTTGCTAGTTCCACTCTTTGCAGCTACCACAGCTCAATTTTCAGAGAAAGTGTAAGTAGTTTCCTGTCTTAATTCTGTGGTCCCTCTCCAGTCATACATTTACCACACGCATAGCATTAGAAGTCAACTCAATTTCTTTTTATCAGTCATTGGACAGGACATATGTGTATCTAGGGTCTCAACAGTAGATTCTTAACTGGGTTTCACCCTTACTTACTTTTGAAAAAAAGATTTTTATTTCAAAGGAGGCGTTATGAAAACCACAAAGGAAAAACAAGGAAGTTGGCAAAAATACAGCAATATTATGAAACTCATTAACACAAAGAATCTAATTTTAAAAATGGAGAGCTTTTCATCACCTACAAATTAGCCATTTCCTTAGTACATAGTGGCTGAGAGGTTGTAGCACCCCACAGATGATCTAGAGGAACATTTTGTTCCAATACAAGAAACAAAATCATTTGGAGCATCCATCATTTCCAAGACACACTAGGAATCCAAACAGCACAGAAAAGTGCTGTACTGTGCCCTGGTGGACAAATGCAAATAATTAATTTCTGTTCTGTTCAATTCAAACAGCCTATTTTATGGAGTTTGCCTTTTTTGCTTGGTGTGAAGTGAGTACAAAAACATCACAAAGTTTCCAGTCTTTAAAATTTACATTAGTTCAGGGTGGAGGTTTTTACCTTATCAGAGCAGTTATCATGGTCATCTGCAACTCTAAGTAGCTTAACCAGTAGATTGCCATGAGGCTGAGGATGGGGGCAATTCTGCTTACTCTTTGAATCATAATCTGCTGCATTTCACTGTAAATTCTTTCCATCTGAAATGTTTTAACTGTAAAATGCATGTAGAATTGGGAGAATGAGGAGACCACAAGTTAGTAACTGGCAGAAGTGCAGGTTATGAAAACTTATACAAGGTTATGTTTAACGTACTGAATTTTGGCTAAGTGAAAGGTACCAACTAACATTTAAAGTCCTCTCCTGTGTGTAACTGAACCAGAGTTACCATCTCAAGAAATAACACAGAAGAACCTTATGGTTTACTTATTGTTCATATACATTTACCCTATTCTGGGACGGGTATTTTATGTCCTTGTTCATCATTCAGATGCATAGAGAATGGGCGTTGCACTTCTATTTGAAAAGAAAAGAACTTTAGGAAGGGATAGGATATTTCAGATAAGGTGCAACACTTTGCCAATACAATCAGGTAGGCTTTGGAAACATGACTAGTACTATCACCCTCAATGCATGTATTTAGAAGTGCTGCACCACACTGAAATAGATTCAGTTCCTGCACTGCTCAGTGTAGACACAGTTCATGTCTCAATCATGTTGTCTTTTGGGACAACTCATTTTCCAACCAGGACAGCACCAAACTAGTGGATCTTCTTTGAAGAGTAGTTTTGAGGATCTGTAGAGCACATGACATGTCCATTATCCTCAGAGAGACCTGCTTTGACACCTTAACATGTAGGTAATGCTATATTACTCAAGAGAAACCATCTTCCTTCAGTATAAGAATCAATGAAGCAATAACACAGCCAGATCTTTCACAATACCAAGAGATATGTGCTGACTGTGATGGACAATCTGTGTCAGTGGTAGGCGCTTTCACGGCTGTACCAAAACTGGAACAAATAGTGTATATTTAAGTGCCAGGCTTATTGCAAATATAGAGTACATTATTCAAACTTAATGCCTTTCAACTAAAAGGTGGCTAAGAAGCTTAGTGACTCAAAACACCTCCTTTTGACTTTAGAATTCTTGTTTTCTTTGCTTGATGCATATTGATTTATTGAGACGTCCAGATGGCTACTATCCGCTCAGATAAGTCAGCTCACACAAATTTTAAAATCCATTTTGAAATACCGTATGGATTATTTTCTTGTTGAAATGCAAGCCCAATTTGAGGGTTAGAAAAAGAAACTAAACCCTTTTCTCAATGGGGAAAAAGATATAAGCCTGTTAATAACTTGGGAACCAAAATTAGTACATGAGAGTATGGGTGCTTAAATCTCAGACAGGTTGTCTTTGTTCTTTCAATTCATACTTGTCAGTGAAGGTAAAACCTGATGTAGACAGGATTGCAGCTATATGTTTGTCTGATTGAAGGCCTAAGTAAGTTCAAGATACAGCTGTTGTTTACTCATACGAGTAGAATTGACTGGTTTACTTGTCTGTATTTAATCACCTAAATAGCATGCTTCTTGACACTTTGCTACTTCTGTTTTGGTTTTTTTTGTTTCTTAGATGGATCACAGTGTGATACTCAATGCTTGTCAGGTAGACAGAAATTTTGCCATTTTGAGACCATTTACTAATGCAAGATTTACAGCTGCTGGCAGAGAAAATAGCTATGTTTCATCTTAAATGGTACTTGATATTGAAAGAAACTGCTCAGTTATTAGCAGTATAACTTTAAGACTTTGAGCCACATATTGACAATTTTGATAATGGAATCTAATGGGTTAAGAAGGAAAGTCCTGCAGGTTTAATGAAGTGTATCCATATAAGAATCAACTTGATACAAAGCATTTTAATCTGTACATTTCAAAACATTGCCTATCAGCCACTAGAATAGAAACACTGTATAAAAAATCTTCCAAAATGTTGAGGTTTGCATCCTCTTTAAAATAAGAGCTGATCCAAATGGCAAGCGCCAGCCAGAAAGCAGGTAATTTTTCTAGTAAGCAGATACTCAGAAAATGTAAAGTCCTAATGAAAGAAAAGATGGAGTTTCTTTCTGTAAGCTGAGAAACTCTTCATTGCAATAGTAAAAATAAATGTAAAAAAAAATAAAAAATTTGTAGTTCTTTTCCCAGTCAGACATTGTATAATGGAAGGGGCCTGAAGGGTGTACATAGGAATAGCTTTTTTTTCTTGTTTTAATGAACAAGCAAAGCTGTCATTCACATTTGTTTGTTTTTATAGTGAAGTCAGACTTTCTGACACTTTAACTTTTCCCATGCATGTGTTTTGTTTCTGAGAGTAGAGACCTGAAGCAAAGCACAGGTGATGTAACGACTTGGCAGTGCTTCAAAAGAGTACTGTACTGCAGTGAAAAATTATTATTTCTACTTTTTTCTTATTATCTCTACTTGCTTTTTTCCAAATTATTATTGTTTAGCAACCTAAGAATCTCAAACAGCATGAAGATCCAGAACAGTAACTGATGATAAAATTTTCTTGCTGTGTTTTCAGCAGGTGAAATAACATTCGACAGTGTTGAGAAAACTCTGAGCTCTAACGGGATAATTTTAATAAATAAATAAATTTGGCCAAATACTTGCATATACTGGTCTTTCATTGCACTACTATAAATCTCTTCAATGACCACAACAGAATGAAGTCAGACAGTAGGAGATGTAGGTGAACTGTCCAGAAGTATAAGAGGAAAGTCCAGAAGTATTTGCTTGATTATTTTTTAAAGAAAAGTAGAAACTAGAAAATTTGCCTTCTTTCATTTTCAGGTTTTACATCTTCCGGGTCTGTATGAGCCAAAGTCTGCAATTTAGAGTCAGCAGTCCTTCCCACATGTTAGATTCACCAGTCAGGAATTACAAAACTATCTCCATCAGCCATTTTAAAATTTTTCAAGACAACAAGACAAATGATGGCATTTGTAGTGTTTTGCCTTTTTCTCATTGTATATGGTATAAATTTGGATATTATTCAGGTGGGATTACCTTACTGCTCTACCAAATTTTTTTCTGGAAGGGAAATAGAAAGGTTATTTCTCCAGCACATATTGTATATTTTTCACCTTTTTTAACACTTTAATAGGAATGGCTTAAACAAAAGGAAAACACAAACATTAAAAAATATAGCAAAGGAAACAATATGTTCTAGATACTGTTTTCAACATACAGCATGGTAGAAACCTCCAGAAGTCCTGGAGTTGAATACAAGGTCAGTGAGATCAAATTTAGTTGATTTAAATCCTTTTCCAGCAGAGGAAGCACACATAATCATCTGTCACTATCATTAAATGCATCCTGCTATCTCGGTTGGTCTTCAAAAGTCCCATTCAAAAATGTTTCACCTCTTGAAACATTTTCTGTCTTTACTGTTGGTGTGTGCAGAAGCAACATCCTTTGCCTGTCTCACCCTGTGCCTGTAAATTTAGGCCTGAAATTTCAGCTCAGTTACTCATGTGCCAGAAAGCCACTACAATCATGTCACTTAAAGTAGGACTATTCTTTTTATTTATTGCATTCAGGATGTTTCATATATGTCCCATCAACATTTGCTTCCAAATCAGCAGCTTGAAGATAAAATGATTATTGAAATATTTCTTCTTACCTTTATAGATAAGCTTCAAATAATTCTTTCCATCTCATAATGAGGAATACAAGGTAATGTAGACATAATAAATGTCAGGTGGTCAGAGTCACTGTACAGCAAAGCAAAGAAAGAATCCTTCCTCATAGTGTTGAATCTGAGAACGCAGGATGCACCTTGCATGCCCAAAGGTTTATGCTGACCAAAGCCACTACAACAAAGGGGCACTGCACACTTTGGGCAGACAGCATTGAGGAGCAGAAAATCATCAACGAATGCAAGTGCAAATACACAGCATAGAAATCCTGTACTGATACAAAAGTTATGAGTGGACCTGTGCTGCAGTCAAGACTTACTCCACACTTTCCTTGCATACATCTGGAAGAGAGTTGCAACAGGGGCAGCGCAGCTCTGACCTGCCACGACAATCTTCCCTGAATACATTGTAATCACCCATTCCAAACACTACTTATAGATTATCTGGAAGTACCTTTAACTAAGGCCTGGCCTGGAGGCGGCCCTGTGTCAGTTTTGTGTATAAGAGCACAAAAGGGATCAAACCCTACAAGTTTTAACATAGAGCAATAAGTTATGTATTCTCAGTTCACTCATCCTGACACAGAAGAAAGTAAACTTTTTCTTTGCTACATGGCTCCTGATCATGAAAAAAGCACTTTATTTCCATACAAACTTGTTCTGCAAATGAACCCTATGCTTTAGTCTAAGTCAATGAAAAAAATAATCTTTTTCTTTAAAGGATTCTGTGAGAAACCTTGCTAAAAGGTTTCTGTGAGAAACATGCTATAAATATCTTACTGTTTGCATACCCAAGGCTGCATCAGCTCATCTCTAAGGCTCCAGGCACCCTTAATTTCAATTAAAAAATACAATTGTTACTTCAGCTCTGACAAGTCCTAAAGAGTGCCTGCATGCTGTAACTAATGTAAAACAATTCTCTTACTCTCCACTCTCCACTCTCTCACTACTCACCACTCTCTTAACTCTCCTGTCTCTGCAAAGTCTGAAAGAAGTTAGTAGGGTTTTTCCATATGTTCCAAGGGCTTTTGTAGAAGAGTGAATCCTCTGCTGAAGTCTCATGAAAAGTACCGTGATACATACCTCTACTTCAGTTTAGCATCTTTTGTGGTTTTTTCCTTTGGTTTTCTGGGTTCATCAGAGACTTTTCTCTCCTTTAACCAACATAACGTATATTTTTCTTTTCCTGTGTGCAGAACTGTTTTTACACAATAAATTGTTGAACAAGTGTGATATGGCCAAGATCTAGAGAAACCTGTTGTGTGTTTTACAATCCAAAATTATCCAGATAACATCTGCAAGTAAGATAGAATTTCCAGACTGACATTTTCTTCAGTTTTATTGAAAATATGTCCAATGGGAAATTTTAAAATTAACTAACTTAAGGGATTTTGAAAACTAGGAAGCACATACTATTTCTTCTTTGAAGACTATACCTTAAGATCTTTTTACAACTGCATACAAGATTCTATTTTTAGATTAAACACTCTCTTTCTCCTAGTCATGTTTGGTATTACCTATAAATATATTCATTGTTTCTATTAATTTCCATTTCCAATCACCAATTCTACTTTAGAAATGGTAGTTGATACATGATTTTAAAAAAAATAAAGCACCACAAACATAATTTGATTCAAACAAATTCAAAAGTAACTTTGGACTCTACCTTAAGACTTTAAAACTATATGTGAGCACACTAAATACCATGAAAGGGAGAAAAAAAAAATAAACACAAAGAAGTATATTAGTAAACCTTATATGGGACAGTTCCAAAAGCATAAAAAACTCCCTTGCATTGCACTAGTTCCTGTAAATCTGCTTTGTTCAGGCTCTTTTTCATTTGCTCAACTGTGTTGTAATAAAAGCTTTCATATGATGACCATGCAAAAAAAATTTCTTCACATGTGCAAAAAATCCAAGCTTAGCAGAGTAGAAGCACTGAAGCTGTTATAGTAACATTTGTAAGTCCAGCTATCAACAACTACAAATACATTTTTCTGATTGTTTTTTTAGCTACATACAAGGCTATATGAAATCTTCTGACTTTCCCCTGACAAGCTGTAGGTACTCTTTGCAGGTCAATTATATCTTTTTCTTACAATAAAGCGAGAAGAAAAGTTTGACAAAAGGAAGCTGAATAATAAAGTGTCCAAGAATTTAAAAGGTGTAACAATTGCTCTAGCAATTTTGACACACATTTCTTTAACCTTTTTAAAGTGTTTATACTCCATTGTACACCAGCAATTAGGGATA
>VZRJ01012176.1:131988-158410 GCA_013397565.1 Ptilonorhynchus violaceus | reverse complement strand
CATGAACCACCAACCCAAGAAACCCACTGACTCAAAACAAGAGAAAGACTGAGCATACAGACTAATTAATATGGGAAGTAAGAGAATGATTAACCAGTAGAAGATAGAATACTAATTAATAAGAACTACGTAACTTGTTGCCAATGAACACTAATTCCTTTGTTTGCTAAAATATATAAAGGTAAAAAAGTTTTGATCGTTCATGAGCTTGATTTGTGAAATACCACTGAACACCAGGCTTCTGAAACTTTGAAATAAATAAGCAATATCTCCCTCGAGTGTGTAATTGGCTTGTTGCATACCAGGTAACAAATCTGATTTTTGTGGACAACATTACTTTAGAAGGAATCTCAGTTAGAAAAAGGAACTTTCTGTTCTGTTTTCTCATCTCTTTCTCTTAATGGCACTACTTTGATAAAAAACAATCATTAGAGGAAAATGGCACAACACAACACTTAACCAAAATATATCAATTTTCTATAGTGAAAAACAAGGTGTATACAGCTTAAGGAAAAATTAATTATGAAAAGTTTGTGTAAGCTTAATATATAAAATGATCAGAAGTATCAACAATTTTATTGTATATATTCACCTAGTATGTTCATTTTTCTTAATTTTTTATTTAAATTCAATTTAAGTTGTAACCTTGAATAGAAAAAGTCTGATATTTAAAGATTAAATTCAATATATTTTTAGGTAGTCCTTCTAAAAGTAAAGCATATAAATTAAGCAGAATCCCTGGATTGTGTGTCTGCAGTCTAACATCAGTCATATAAATAAAGTTTGCAGTTCTATAACTCTAAAATGCAGTGACACTCAAAATGCATAAAGAGGCTATGTTAATTCTTAGTTTATTTATTCCCACCTTAGGAAATTAGAGAATAGCAATGGGCCTTTTGTCTTATATTATTTTCAAATTATTAAATTGTTTTACCATGAGGCATCTGGTAAAGACTATAATATTTATTTTATTTTAAATACTTTTGTATAATTGTATTTTACTCATTCCACACAGAAGACAAACTATTCTAGGACCATTTATAGGAGAGATGCATCAACCACAAGACTAACTACCCAAAATATGAAATTTCCTTGGAAGCTTTTAGAATTTAGCTGTGGCAATAAACACCATTTTTGGAGTTTAGCATACTCAGTAGATACAAAATTTTTTGGAAGGACAGTGATTGACACAATTTTGCATTTAACTATGTTTTTAGAATTCTTTCAAGTATTTTAAATATCATAAATAAAGCAATCAAAAAGCTACACATTAAAATCAGTAGCCTTTTCTAGACATAAAAACTAACAGATGTAGAATAACCTGTACAATGTTCTCTAATTCTTAGTTTTTAACCCAGAAATAAGTTCCAAATCAGCATCAGAGCAGGTCAACTTCATTCAGATTACAGGAAAACCTCCAGTGTGCTTAAACTTCATGAACCCAGCTAAAGAAAGGAACATCTCCCAGCAGTGTGTGCACAAGGCCTGACAGACTGACAGTGGCCATTTTCTGTATTCCATGAAGCTGTGCAAAAGTCAGGTGCTCATTCACACATGCACACAACCAACCACACACAGTCTAAGAAATGGAGTTTGGCATTTCCTCATTAGGAAATAGAAAGTACCAGTGTTTAAAAACTGAAAAACTGAAGACAACTTGCTACTAACCATGTCTGGGTAGTGAGAGAAAGTGCAGTCAGAAGGAGAACCCTTTGACAGCACCTTCTCAAGCAGAGTATCAGCGGGCTGGAAAATGTGTTTAGTAGCCTTCCCACTAAAAATTCTTTGTCTGACAATATACAGAACATGAGATGGGGATGTTGTCAGGGCACTGTGTGGCCCCACGAGAACTGGAAGCTGCCTACTGCATGGTAATTTCTCCTTGATGGGTTGTGGCACAATGATGGCTTTGTGGTGACATGGTCCAGAAGCAAGGTTGCATAAACAGCATCTTGGTGGCAAAGTACAGCATATACAGCTATTACCTCCTTTTGTTGAAACTGCAGAGGGAAACAACCAGGACCAAAAGAAATAAAATGGGTTGTCTGCAGAGAGAACCTCGGACTTACAGCAAACCCTTCTATGTGTACTGACTGCACTCTACTCCTCTACGAGGACCTGGTAAGAGTGAGCAGGGAGTATTCAGTGATCTGTTTAAAAGTTATATGCCTATAGGATTTTCACACCACAGCTGGGAAACTAGATGACTGACTGATGGTGAGATATTTCTCTGATTATTTATTCTTCTCCAAATAGCATTGGTTTCTTTTTTTTTTTTTTTGTCCTCAAAAAGCTTTTTCTTATTCAGCATACTGACTCATGCCTCACAAACATTAGGGACATTTCTGATATGGGGAATGTTTTCAAAATAATCTGCATAAGAATTTTCTTAAAAATTAGATTCATTCATATTCCTCCTACATGACATGTAAATGAATTGAAGAACTTACTTAAAAGAAGAAAATCAGTGCCTATTATTCAATCAAATTGGTTCATTCCACCTTAAAGAATTCAGAATAATTTCAATAAGTTAGAGGGAGAACTTTATGAAAAACTGCAAGTGAAAGTCTGCATTTCAGCTTAGTCTTTACAAACAAGGTAAGGTGACTTTCAAACTCTTTGCAGTGAAATAGTAGTGTCACATCTCATGCATTGATGTGAATGTGCAAGCATCATTATATGGATTTGTTGAAGTTAAGGCCACTACTGAGAGCAAGGTTGCCTCTGCTAGTAAGAATGAGACAAGAATGATGTTGGGACTGAAAATTGTATAGGACTGAAATTTTTATAGGACTAAGCCTGACTCTATCTTTTGCTAAACACATTGGCTCTTTTTTGGCTCTGACACACAGCCCGCAATGAGTGAAATATATAGCATGCAGACTTTTTAGTAATCTTTTCTAATGATTGCACCCAAAACATGAATTCAATGAAAGACAGGAATTAGACACACTCTGAAATGCACAAAAGAGAGGAAGAGGATATGACTAAAGTGCAAAAGGACCTGGAGATATTTATTATATGGGGACTTTACAGTTCCAAACTCCTATCTACATTGAGTTCATGCTATTGGGACTCTGCAGTGGTTACACACATTTACACATAAAAGTGGTTACACTTTTATGCCCTCATTGCTGACATGCTTTAGTTCAGATGAGAATCACTCAGACTATTTACTGTTTCCTAACACTGCCAGTAATATATAATTATTTCTCAATTAATTATTTCTTAAAATAGCGAAATTTTGTGTGGAAAAAGCTTGTGGTTGCACATACACAAATGGCAGAACTTCTGTTGTGTCTTAAGAGAGGAGGGGGAGGAGGAGGAGAGGAGAGGAGAAAAGAAAGTAAACACCCTTCTAAAAAACAGCAGGCACTGTGAAAGTTATAACTAACTTCCTCTCTCCGTGAAAGCTTCATTTCCATTCCTTTCTTTTTCAAAGAGGGAAAACATAAACATTTCAAAAAATCCTAACAAGTCATAGTTACTGGTCAAGGAAATTACTGGATTAAAGTTCTGTAATTTCTCTGTTACATTTTTTAATTCTTTACAAAATAAAAGCTTTCCATGTGTTTTAATAGACTTTTATATCTCGATGTATGATTTGAAAAGTTTATCATTTAGGATTATGGTAACTGCATCAGTGGGCAAGGGATGAGCCGTGGATGTTATCAATCTAAATTTATGTAAGGCCTTTGATACAGTGCCCTACAGCACTTTTGCTAATAAATTGATGAAATTATGGATGAACAGTTGGATAAGGAATTGGCTGAGGGGCCACATCCGAAGAGTTGCAGTTAATAGCTCAATGTCCAAAGGGAAACTAGTAACAAGTGATGTCCCTCAAGGTTCTGTACTCAGACCAATACTATTTAATACCTTAATCAACAACATAGTGGGGATCAGTGCACCCTCAGAATTTTGAAGTTGACACCGAGCTGAGTGGTGCAGTTGATATGCTGAAGGAAATGGATGCCAACCAGAGAGTCTTTGGCAGACTTTAAGAGTGGAATCATGAAGTTCCGCAAAGCCAAGTGAAAGTTCCTACTCCTGGGTCAGGAGAATTACCACTATCAAGAGAGACTGTGTCAAGGAATGAATTGACAGCAATCATGTGGAATAGAACTTGAGAATACACGAGGATGAAGAATTGCACATGAGGCGGCAGCATGTGCTTGCAGTTCAGAAATTCAATCACATCCTAGGCTGCACAAAGAGAAGTGTGGCCAGCAGACCAAGCAAGGTTATTCTCCCTCTCTATTCCACTTTTGTGAGAAACCACCTGGAGAGCTGCATCCAGGTCTAGGTCTCCAGCACAAGGAAGACATGGACCTGTTGGAGTGGGTCCAGAGGAGGACTACAAAAATAGTCCTAGTGCAGGAACACCTCTGCTATGAACACAGGTTGAGAGAGTTGGGGTTGTTTGGTCTGGAAAAGAAAAGCCTCCAGGGAGACCTTATAGAACCTTCAGTACTTAAAGGGAGCTTATGAAAAGAGGAAGAGAGACTTTTTACCAGAGCCTGTAGTGACAGGTCAAGGGGCAACAGTTTTAAACAAAATAAAGCTGTCAGTCTGAGATTCTGTAAAAATCAGATTATGGCTTAGTTTCATAGACTGAACATTTTTAGTTAAAATTTAGGGGAAAAAAAATAAAATAAGCTTTTCTTCTTCAGTGGACAAACTATCACAGTTCAAAATTTCAGTTCATTCCTGCACACACAAGACAATTTCAGGTTTTTTGGTGGTTAATACACTCCCTTGTTATTATACCAGACTAGCCCTTCACCAACCTCAAAATGAGACCTTCTTCTAAACCCGCCATGAGGTCTAGCTTCTGTTTTTCTGCCCAACTACTTTATCTCCCATGAAACTAAGGGCAAATTCACTATCTGAAGCCGTTCACTCAACAGAACCAGATAACTGATTGAAAGCAATCCTTCTGAGATGCTAATTAAGGTTACTAAAATGCACTGTTTTTTCCTTAAGGTGTTACATTAATATTTATGTCAAGGCTACATTTACTTTTCTCAGATTTAAAGGGATATAACTATTAAAATATATATATTTCCCTTCTTAGTAGAATTCCACATGGAATCTGTTGAGGATTTGAGAGATAAAAATCAACCTGATGCCTGCTACATAACTATAAAGAGCCAAGTCAGATGTTCCCACACACTTAAAATATTTTAAAAATTGAAAGAATATTTATTTTTAGAATTGTTTATAGTTCTACAACTAAATGACCTTGCAATTAAAAAAATAGAAAATCCCAATCCTTAATATTTGTTTCGTATTTAGAAACGTGATGGAGATTCCCTAGTGATCAAAATTTTAAATTAGCCTAAAAATAAGATATAATTTTTTCCTCAGGACATTTATTTTGGATTTCTTGAATAAAACTCAAAACGGGCATGACTGTAGGCAGAACACTATCAAAATGGCTGTCAAGGTGCTATTGCAAGGAACATCTACTTGAGAATGACCTCTTTAATCCAACTGGTCAGAATAAATTACAGGGAACACACTGTACACTAGCTAACTGTCAAAAAGGTTTAATTGTGCCATGCTATATCAGTTGTTGTAGTTCATGCTAGCTAGCAAGTACTGAAAAGTATTTTCAAGGAGAGAAGTTTTATACTGCCTTTAAAAAACATATCTCGCTCATGGGCTTGCCACCCTATTGGCACCTCTGCCTGTCCTATTGCAAGACAATGCCATTCAGGCTGCTCCTTGAGCCACTTTTTGACTTTCAGTTAGAACACGTTAATTACAAAATTTTAAATCAATTAAACTGTAATCAATATTTAATTTCAAAATGGAGTAGGTTTCTCCGTAAAATCTGTAATATAGGGGATGTTGTTTAAAGATGGTTATTTAAAAAGAATTCTGGTTATGTCATTTAAAACTACATGAATCTTTATTATACAGAAGTGTTAGACTAATACTTAGGCAAGGGAGGAATTGGGGAGGGCAGAAAAGGACTGGAGAGTCTTTTAGACTGTTACCATCAGCTGTCAGACCAATTGCTCCAGAACAATTGCAAACCATTTACTCTGTCCAGACAGGTTACACATCACCAAAGACATTGAATTGAAAAAGGGGCTCAAAACCATCTTTTTAATTGCCCACAGTGGCTTTTCATGCAACTGCCACCCTAAAGGTTGCCTTGTCTGACACTGGACTGTATTTAGTCACTGAAAATCCTGCCCCCACCCATGTTGGGACAGAAAGTGAAAGGCAAATCCTACATACCCCACCTGAGCCTCTTGCAACCGAGGGACAGCCTGGTGAGTCTTAGTGGCATCATATGGACTGAAGCACTAAGAAACATGTGCAAGCAAATTCATACCTCCTGCCTCCCTGCGGGCTTTTCCATCCTCCTCTGAGCTCCTACACTTCCATTGCAACCAAGATTGGTCTAAACTACATGAAATATTTTTCTTGAGCTACTTTTGGCCCTTTACTTTAAACCTCTCAACTCTTTCTCAACAAATATATGACAAATTATTAAATTTTCTGCGGTTCTCTCATCAAAGTCACCATTGCAATCTGATTTATTTTAGATTTTGCCTAAGTGCAAACCATAAATACATAATAAACTTTAATCTGCATTTCAGTCCCCAGTGAGAGTACAAAAATATAACCTTTGTTTTTTGTTTTGAGAGCATCAAACCTCATTTACGTGCCACCACCAGTAAAAGCATTTACGTCTCATCTCTTTCATAGTTGCTGCTTGGAAACTCTACAACAGAGAAAACTCTTATTAGCACATCTGTAGGATGTGCTATGTGTTGTTTTACCTGTTCAGAATTCCACCAGAGTTCACACACAGCTTGAACAGAGGGACAAAGAGGTCTTTTTGCTTTGTGAGCTGCATCCAAGCAAGGAAACCAAACACTTGGCAAACTAACAAACTTGAATCAAAAAAACCACCCTGACTCTGAACAGGGCAAAAAGTCTTTTAATTTCCTCAGAAAATTCAGGGACTTTAGTTCTTGAAAGATAGGGCATGGCAAGAATAGTGTCTTGGAAGTGTCTGTTTGATTAATGTATGTCACTTTGAGTGACTTGAAAAAATGCAATTAAATCAAAAATTTGGAAAAAGTTCAAATTTCACTCATATATTTGTAAGAGAACAACTACTTTCATTCATAGCAATAGCTACTGTAGTATTTTTCTGTTGGAAAATCCTCACTGGGAATTAACTTTACAAAAGCAATCAGACCCTGCTGGGTTGCTAAATGAATCAACCTGTCTAAACTATTTTTTTACTAGAAATATATCTGCATTCCAGCATCTTGAAACTATTGTGAAAACACAGACACACTATGTAAAATTAATCCCGAGGGGACCGTAATTGTTGCTGTTAATAATACTCATCTGAACTTAAGGCCTCAAGTGTTGAATATCTGTCAAATAAAGAAGAGAAACAGCCAGAAGGGAAAGGACAAAACAAGGGGAGCATTTTCAGCTTCAACAGGTACAAGTTGTAAATGTGGAATAGGTTGTTAGAAAAATAAATTATTTCCTGCCCTCCTCTAATTTTTCACAATCTGTGTGGTAAAGCCTTCACCACTGACACAATTGACGTAGTCTTTGCATCTGCATTAACTTACCATGTGGGTAAACTAATCTTTGTCTCCCTAATAGCTTAATGCCAGAAGCACTTCACATCATGTGAAACATCTCAACCTCTGCAACTCTACCTCAAATTAAAAGGAAAAAAAACCAACCAAAACAACCTGCTCATGTAAAACCTTGCCTAACAACTAAAAAGGTGGTTAAGAAACTCTTGTTTTCCTAAACCTCTGTTTAACAACAAGCCAAGCTCCAAATCCAACCTCTTAGGAACATCTGCAGGAAAGCTCATTTCTCCCCAGTGCATCATAATTTCTTCAGTAAAAATATGTTTAACAGTAAATCCTACCACCACTGCAGCATGATCATGTCCTGGAATGTTTCTGTGTTGTCACTGAAATTAATGAAATCTTCAAAACTTAAAGTATGCCAAGCATAAAATAAAGTGATATATCCTACCTGGCATGCTGCTAATGCAACTGACCCTCTGCAAAACCAACAGTTTTCACCATCTGGCTTATGTTTTGTCCATCATAGAATGATGACACTGCAGATGAAGTGAAGAACCCAGTTCTTTTACTGTCTCCAGTAAGCACGTGGTCAAACAAGACACCTGAAGAGGACTAAAATTCATGCATACGTAGTGAGTTTTCCTGACTTATTGGGATGAAGACAGAAAGCTGAAAATTGTCATTGTGTACATAAATGCACTTGCTCTATACTATGGAGGTAAAAAGCAACCTATTAAATCACAGAGGACATATGATTCTCAAAATTCCTCACCATATACTTTCACAGAGGTATTGCCTGAGTCTTAAAGGGATTGTCAGCTTTCTTTTTTTCCATTATGGATAATACCTGTGATCACAGTTGTTAATGTGCTGAGGAAAATTAAATTTAGATCATGAAAACTGTGTGCTCCTTTTAGCAAGATCCTTTTTCCTTTCTTACTTATTTGTATAATGTGTAGGAAGATAAACTCTAAATCTTGCTGAGGCCTCTGGGGTTTATTGCAGTATACATGACGCAATAATGATGGAAGTTACTCCTAGAGTGAAGTGAGTGGGCAAGTACTCAGCAATCATGTCCTACCCAGGAGCAAGACTGGGAAAGAAGCTGATTTTTCAGCATTTCTTCTACTATTTTGTGGGCTTAAAATAAATGTTAAACCTGTGCATATAGTTTTTCTATGTCAAAGAAAATCCAATGGCATTCTGCCTCCTTCATGGGAAAGTAATTCAGACTGACCACTGCTAAACACAGACCGGTTTCCCTGACTGTCAGTTCCACTGTTTGTGGGCTGAATTACGACTGACTCTGCCCTGTTCTTGCTCTGTTACAGCAAGATGGTGACTGGAGTCAAGCCCCACATCCTCCACTAACACATATTCTGTGAATTGTTATAGCTACTTAAAGTGAAAAAAAAAGCAGCTTGTGAGCCATCACTGATGTACGTGTCCCTGCAAAACAAGATCTAATCTTGGACTGAGAGTTAAGCACTGCTCAAAGACAGAGAACAAAAATGAGCAGTAGTGTTTCTTCAGAAGGGAGGTCTTCTGCAGAAATATCATATGATCTGTTCTCCATGGACTCTTTTATACTTGGCTTGGAGCAATCAAAAGCAACTACTTTTTTAGAAGCAAATCTCTCAGCAGTAGTATCGTATTTTCCATCTCCTGAATGTCAGTGGACCACATAGACAGAATTATACCTGTGCTGGAATCTGATCCAGTAAAAAACAGTAATTATTTTTATGGTTTCTGACATAGCCCAAAAACCTCTCAGGCAATCATGGGTTTGCATAAGCACACAAATCATTTCCCCATGCAGTTGCAGCTTTCCTAAAAAGAAAAATAAAGAATGCAATGTGTCATTATTTTGAAGTCTGCAGATAGCAAGCCTTAGTCGTAACAATGGTGGAACACAGTTAGTAAAACTAACCAAGAAAATGATCAGCATAAAGTTATCAAGTTGCATGTCATAAAAAGTCACGTGCAGCAGCCAGGAATTGTGCACTGAGACTTCTTACAGTGCATGTGTAATTTTTAAGCTTAAAGTGTGAAAATACCACACAGCTCTGTTTACCTCAGAATGCTAATATACAGACCTGTTAAAAGGGAAAATAAAAAAAAAACCAGAAACATTTATTATATATCAGTTGACCATTTTTACAAATAAAAGAATACATAATATTTAAAAATCTGAATCAATGACATTCTATAAGATACTAAGTATACCAGGCAGAAAAAATCCTGCCTTGTTACCATATCTCTGGATGTAATTAAGGCTGTCATGACCTGAATAAGTGTGACTTGATCAAAGCTAAGCAAAACAACACCAGCTTTTTAAGCATGGAGAGATAGACACTTTATGAAATACAAAAAGACATGGGCTAAAAGATATTCTATGAGATGAAAATAGATTCTTTTATGAAGGCTAAATTTAACCTCTTTCTACAGTGAACTAGGTCACTTACTGCAAACATGCAGAAGCTGAAACTCTTAGAATTTTTATAGCCTGACATACAAAAATTGATTTGAAAACAAGGAAAAAAATCCCCCCAGTCCAGAAAACAGAAAAATACAGTTCAAGTGCAGATTTTAACAGACAAGAGACAGAAAAAGAATTTTAACAATATATTTACATCACCGCAGGATTTCAGATATGGTACTCGGTGAAGGCTGATACTGAAGTCCATCTCATGCAGTGAAGAAACAACACTGCGCTTTGGATCAAGTACCCACAGAACCTATGACTCTCCATAAATTTTGCGTGGTTGTATTTTTTTTACATTTGCCCATTTACAATATCCTGTAAGGATTTAACAGTATTGTCTTACATCATCTCTGTAATACTCCATTAGATGTTTTGCATATGAATTTACATTCCACATATGAATATTATAGAAGAAAACCAAGATAAAATCATTCCTTTTCACCTTAACCTGAAGAAAAATCTTTGGTACCCTGACCATAATGTCTTTATATACCATCAGATCTGTAAAGTCGTGTCATCTCCACGTCTATGTCTCTGAATTTTGAGTATTATCCCGATTCAAAATCTCTAACAAGGGTAATAGAAACTGCTAATAATTAAATCTGTGAATATGTATTTTTCTGACTTACTCCTGATATTGTTGCAGTCTTTTATTACATTTAAAGAGAGTCATGGAATGCTTAATTGCTCATTAAAGCCTAACGGTACAAAAATTTCTTCTCCTCGTCAAAATATTCCAGTTATAGCTTGTCAATTAAACATAAACAGAACACACGCTATGACCACTATAACTAGTTTTGTTCATGCAAAATATGTTTTTCAACACATTTTACTACTTTTAACATCTAGTCTGTTTTATGAAAGCTGTTCATTAGGGTGATGCCTTATATATTTGGAAAATAAAGGCTGAGGCCAAATAAGAGGGTAAAAAGTAAAAATTTATTAAAGGATTCAGAGAAAGCAAAGCTTTCCCAGGGGTATTCCCCCAGGACCCACCACTGTGCAGGCTTTGGGCCCAATCCTGCCAAGTGGGGTCCAGCAAGTGTAAGTTATACAAAGGTAAAAAGGGTACAAAAGGTCCCAAAAAGGGGTTCGTGCTTCTATTATTATAGGGTAACATAGTTTTGAAATATTCTCCAATGAAAAGCGGAATTTTGTCACACTATTCCTTGTGGCAAGTTTCTATTGGAAGTTCTCTGCTTACTTCCATAGCTTCATTTTTCAGATATCAAGTCCAACTCTGGAATGCTTAAAGGCTGATAACTTGGTTCTATTTTGTCTATAGGAAAAAAGGGATACAAGGTTGCAGGGTAGAGGTTATAGGATTATAGGATTACTAATATATAAAAGCATAAAACTAAAATGCTACTAATATAAAAAGCATAAAAGCAAAAAATCTCTCTGGCATCAAGGGTAGAAAATGACAGAGCAAGAAAGCCTGTAAACCAAGCATCTCTCTGATCCAACACATGCTCCAGACTACAGGAAAACACAGACTGCCAAAAATGCATGGACCACATATCTGTGCAAACAATCCATGTCCTGGGGAGAGTCAGGAGGGCTTTATTGCTTTATTATCCTTGCATCTAGGGTAGCTCTTCAAGCCAAGGGTGAGAGACAGATTTTAATGAAAACAGCACTGGAGAGAAATAATTAATTTTTCTCCTTCCATGTTGAGGGCCAATTGCACATGTTGCTATGTTTTTATATAGAAGTATAATCCCTAGCAACACCACTTAACCTCCTCAGAACTAATTTACTAAAAAAACCTTGTTTTACTGGGGCAGCTTATCCTATTACTTCATCTTTTAGTTTCTTCTGCAGGTGAGCAGATGGGCCAGCTGGGTCTTCAGAAGTGCTGGTGGGCTTTTGCTTCATCCTGCTTTTTCCAGTACCTAACTGGTAGGCCCCTGCAAATTCCCTGTGAAGGAGAGAGACCTGGCAGCAGTTTCCACAAGGGGCCATGTGAGGGGCATCTCACCACTCCCTGGAGGCTTTAAGTAAATCACTTGGGAGCACCAACCACTGTGGGATGCCAGCAGAGGTAGATTGTTACGTCTCCCTTCAAGAAAGCTTGCTGCAGTGATTAAACTCAAACAAATGAGGAAGTGTCTGGCTCTTCCTTTGGAATAATTATGAAAATGAAATATGTGACTGGTTCAGACCCAAATGATATCCAAAGATTCAGTGTAGGAGCAAAGGGATTCTTATTTTAGCAATACTGGTTCATACACACTGAAACAGGATTAAGATTTTACATATGCTCTTTTATTTGTGCATGATTTATCTACAGAAACAGCTTCATGTGTTGGTGGAACAGCACCCATCAACAGAAGTGAAGAATCCCACAGCAGTGTATCTGCCTCCAGGCAAGACATGGATTTGTGCAGAAGAATCAAGTCTGTCAAACAGGCAAAAGAAATTCTATCTTTGGACCCATTAGTAAGCTGACATTATCCATGGTTATTTTTGTTAACTGAAAATTAGTTTAGGTTGCATGTAAGAGATGGGTTCCGTTCAGCTTTGTGGAAAGGCACAAATGAATTACAGTGATGCAAATATCCTAGTATCTGTCTTGTTGGCTAATCATGGTGTACATTTTTATCCAGACACTAAAACAGTTGTCATTTAAGCACATGTCCTCCTCCAGTTCTCTGAGCATGACACATAACCTGATTTTCTTCCCTATGAAAAAGATGTAATGGGACAAAGGGTGCATTCAGGGGTTTCAGATGTCAGGATGACAAAATCATTTGATGTCCCAAAGGCCAGAGCCTGTGTTTCCGCTGTGGAGATTTCCTGAGCAGTAGCACCTGCTCTCCAGCATGGCAGCTTGGAAAACAAGCAGCATCTGAGGAAACACATTCTGCTGCACCCGGTCTCCTCCTGATAACTGTCCTTTAGCAGCTTTGATGTCCTTTTGTCCTTATTAACTAAGAAACTGAATGTTTTCAGTGCAGTAGTGTAATTGGTAAGTGGTTTTCTTTCAGAGCCTCTTTGGAGTTCCCAACTGGGAAGTGAACTTGGTCATTTAATCTGCATCCCATCTGGACCAGCAGGATTCCTCATCTTGCAAATACTTTTCCGGTAATTCATAGCTTCTAATGTCACATCAAATTGTAATGAAGTTAGGCACATTCAAGTGGGTTTTCCAGTGGTATTGTCATTGATGTGCCTCTTCATTTATCGAGAAGGCAGTAAAACTCCACATACAAAGTTCTTCATTCTAAAACTGGTGAAGTGTTAAGACATAAATGGCAGATGGTTAAGCTTATAAATGTAAAGAATTTGGTTGCCTAATTACAGTTGGATAAACAAATCATTTCAGTAATGTTAGCTGTGAGTTCATACAAGCCTACCTTTTCCCTTCAATCCCTGTAGATGAATTCAGGTCAAAGGGTAAATCAGCCAAGCTGTAAGGAGCTCACACAACAGTGACTCCCATGAATCTGGCCCTGTTGACAACCTTTGTACTTAGTCCTTTTAATTCCTTTTGAGTCTGCAGTCTTTCTTCTTGCCTCCCTTAGTATCGTTCCAGTCACTCCTTCAAAGCCAAAACTTCGGTTTGGAATGACAATTTCTTTTTTAAGTGTGACTTTACGGGCTGAGCTTTTCCACTCCAAAGATTAACACAGATAGCTCAACAGCATTACAAGCATATTTCCAAAGCTCTAAAAGGATCATCTGTGTCTGAAAGAACAGCTAACCTCTGTCTGACTACTAAACAAGTCTCTCCGTTACCAAAAGTACAATCAAAATCATATTAATATTAGCAAAGACTTATGAATCTTGTACTGCATCATTTTTGAGTAAAACCTCTGTCTGCTCACTATGTAACAAAGATTTGTTTGGCTGAAACATTTGCACTAGAAGAAAAGAAAGACTGGAGATTCTCAAAAAGGCTAAATACTGTGCAGGTAGTCCAGATGCCAAAGTAATACAATGAGGACATATGAAGAAAAAGAGAAGTCCATAAATGGAGTTAGGCATTAAAAAAAACCTCTGCTCAAAATTTGTCAAGATGGCATATGTTGCTCTTCTCTTTATCATGCAAAACCAGTACATACACAGCATGCTTGCAGTTGTTTACAACTACAAATTCAGTCTCAGGATTTGTTGAGACCCTTTCTTCCAATGCAATGCGTTCCAAACTATCAAAGGAACACTATGTTATGGATATTTTAGGATATGTTAATGATGCATTTCTCTTTATGAAGTACAAGAGTGGCTCTAGAAATGCTTTTTCTATTTATGAATACTGGAAGGTCAGGCCATGTAAACATTTGCTGAGATTGTGACTTCAATGAAATCGAATCTCAGAATTTTTTATCAGTAACTTCAGTTTTTCTTATCATTTTGTTCAAAATTTCAGGCTTCCCAGCAGGAAAAGTGTATAAATGGGAAGATAATAAGTGGGACAAAATATAAAAGTCCAGCATTATTTGCATTAACCTTATGGTTCATCTGGACTCTTCAACTTAGAACAGCACGTGAAGTCACTGTGTTATACTAAGTATTCAGGTTGCCAAGCAGTCTTAAAACATAGAAGATTGTTAATTAGAAAAACCAACTGAGAAAAAATACACTTTCTATTAATAATTAGGCAGAATATACATGTTGTGACAAATGCTTCACAGGCAACCTACTCACCAATGACACGTTTAATGGAGTATAACTTGCCATCAGACTTTTTTCTTAACTTGAATCATATCTGGTCACAAAAGTCCTCTTCAAAGATGAAGGGTTTAAAGGTGTCTCCTCTTTCTAGTGTTCCTGCTCTGTTTTCCTCACTGTAATTAGACACAGAGTTTTCATGAAAGGCTATATATGAGTGCAATTAAATTTTTCTCCTTGATTTTTTGCTTGGCTATTAATGGACACTAATTATCTTTCAGGGTCTTGCTCTTGCATTGCAGTGAAAGTTTTCTTATATTTGACAACAGCTTCTAAAGAAGGAGTGGGAAAAAGAGAATGGTTCCTAACTAATAAAACATCCCTGAAACTCAACTTTTTTTCAATTCTTTAAGCAAGAGATATTATGTGACTGAACTGAAATATCTGCAGAAAGCATGAGGAAAAGAAGAAAGAGGGAGAAGCAGAAAAGATAAGAAAATTAAGGCTTCAGTACTGGATTACAGATATGAACATTTTCAATTTCGCAACAAAAAAAAATAAATCTCGTAAGTCTTTACATTGTTAGTAAGTAAATTCTGAGAAATGCTCCTCAGGAGTTATCACTGATGGCACACAGGTAAAAGGGAGATCCAGACAGTGAGAGAAACAGTTTGAAATACAGCTTCAGAATGATGCAGGCAGATGTAATGGAAATCTCCTTTGCAGAGCACAACACGATTTCATCTCTCCTATGAAACTCATAAATAAGCCCCCAGACACAGTATTTTCCCTTCAGAAATAAAAGAATTATCATTAAATCAGAAAACATGTTTACTGAACTCCAATAACCTGTCTCTGCTCATATAAGATATCCTTAAGAGGGTAAAGGAAGTCACCAATGGATGCAATATGTCAGCACTGCCCACAGAGAGAGCTGTAATCTGGTCTATAACTGACAGTTGATGAAGTCCTAAAATATGACATTGAATAACTTTTCAAAAATATTACATTATGAGGAATTATTACATGTTGGCTGTACTTATTACATGTTGGCCTCATTAAGGATCTTCCACTTCACAGCTTAAATACAGACTGCGTAACATAAAAACTGTTTCTAAAATGAAAAGTCTCCCACTTTTTCATTTAATTTATCCAAACATTTTTCTCTTTTTCTGTTATGTTCCATACCAGCAGAAGCTCCAAATCCTGCATCTGGTTCTTCACATATATTTTTTATAGTTTCTTCTCAAGGATAAAAAGTACATTTTCACAGCTAGGGTAACTCTATGGTCTACATGTCCTTACTCTTCATTTTTCTCTCTGTCAGCAGTGTGTTATCCAAAGAACATAAAAAATGCTAGCATTTCTGAATATTACATTTAAATTAATTTAGTATTTTTACCTGCAACCCTCTGTTAGGCAGTTTGAAATGAAAGACAGGAGAGACTTCTCCTTGTACACAGATCAGCATATGCAGGTAAAGGATGTACTGATGCTAACACTGTATCTTAAGAGAATCATGTGCAGTGCGAGATACACATGCAGTGCATCTCGGAAAACTCCTATCAAGGATTTCTGGAAATTGCAGTCCATAACACTCTGTACTGCTCTTAGATTTGCCATTCAGGTAAGATTGATGAGTAATCATTTTACAAGATTGTGTGATAACCTACAGAGAGATTAAGTACCTTTTCATTAAGCAGTTTCAATTACAAGAGTTAATCTATACGGAAATATGTCAATATGGCAGTAGATTTAAGACACAGGCCATCAAACTTCTACTTCTTAAATTGATGACTGCTGAAAAGCAAAATTTAAAAAGTAATTTTGAAATAAACTGGCTTCTTTATGTTTATCATGTAAAATACTCTCATACCACATGATGAGGTTACAATTTAACAGTCTGGCTTTATTAACATTCTGGGGTTTGCATAAAACCAGGATTTGATTATGAAAACTTAAAGATGTTTTGTCTGCACGTTGCGTGGAGGAAACATAATACAAGAGATGCCAGGTCATCTGACAGTTGAAAATGGCTGCATGCAGATTTAAAAATAAAGGAGAGGTTATGGCATGGACGTAACTAGAGATCTCATCTATCAGAATATTTGTAAAAATGCACGAGTCTGGAATTTTTATGTAATAGAAATGTCACAGAACTTATGTGCTAAACCAACACATTTCAAGAAACACTTTAGGAAAAATGTGCGTATCCTAGTTGTCAACTTTTAGAGTATTGTGTAACCCACCCAGGGATAATTTCACACAACAGATTAGCTAAACATCTCACCAATTACCAATCTACCACCAGAACAAAGGGTTATAGAACAGTTGTCCTAAAAAAACCAGAGAAACTCCCTCCTCTCCATTCATCTAACTCCCTGGAAATCATTTGGCAAACTGTTAACAAATATATTAACAAACTTGCAAGACCCATTTGGCCAAGAAGAGAGTTTGAATCCGTTCCGGGAATACCTCACATGCACACCCAGCCCTCTGAAACTGATTCAGTTTACAGTGTCATGGGAACCGGGTCTCATCAGAGCCTGTAAGTGTAAAGGTGGTGATCACAAGAGTCTCCCACGCCACAGCTGGCTTCAAATCAAAAACAGCCACTCCAGGAGACACCTTTAAATAACAATCAAGGAGACATTACAAAATACAGCATTCACAGGAAGGCATCAATCTGCACTTTATGCCAAGATAATACAATATACTTCTTGAGAGTGTCTCTAATGGGACAGAGAAGGCGTTGGAAACAGAAACATGTACTACATCCACTCCTCCTCACCCTCCCCTTTCACAGTTCACTAAAGAAGCATGGTCGTTTATAAAGAAGAAGAGGATAAAGCAAACTTTGCTCTTAAAAGACTGCAGTCAAGATGCAAGAGCATAAGGGGGAAGCCACAAAACAGCAGAAACTGCCTGAACTCAGAGTATCACGAACAAATGAATTGGGGGAAAGAAAAGTTTTCTCTGGATAGGAGTCAGGCTGACATGAATAGGAATTTGCAAACTGGCTCCTGCTCTCAAATAATGCAAGTTTCCATGTCTCAAATACTCATTTTACCACTGAACTCACAAAATATAATGCTTATATCATATGTTTGTAAAAGATAAATAGCCTGGGATTTAACAAATTCAGCTGTTCAGTCCTTAAAAAGAAGCCATTCATGAGTTACAGACAGCAGAGGAAGTCCTGCCAAACTCAATGCTTTGCTCCTTCATGGGGTAGTGTTGCCCTGTGTACCACTGGGCTTTGGAGAGAACTGCAGCCTGTAGGCGCACACATAAATGCAGAATGGGATCTCTGGAGGCAGAAGTGAGATTCCATGTCAGTACGATTGTCTGTCTAGTTTTTACTGTGTCCTGAATCACAGGCAAGAGTTGCTATTCCTCCTTTTGACAGAAGTGACTATTCAGCACTAAGTAAAAAGTAAGGTCATCTCTTTACTTTAATTGAACAGAGTGAATTAAAAACTGCACTTGAAGTACTGATTTCAAGCAATCTTTGAAAACATAACAGGTACATGAGAAAAGGTTTACTAGTGTGCAAAGCGTAGATCTCTTCTGTCTTCTTAGACCTACAGATACCAATATTTCTAGTGTAATGATACTAATCTCCTTTTAACTGTACAGTCCTCCAATTAAAACTGGAAATCTCCCTTTAGATTTTCTTCACTATCACTACTAATGAAATGGGTCATTAATTTTAATAACACAAATGTGTTGCACTAACGTCCTCAGTACAATTAGGGTACAAGACAATATTTTAAGAGCACACTTTGCACAGTAGCAACTAGTAGATAATGTTTTTTTAAAAAAACCGTTATATGGCATGGGCTACCAAAAACCCACAGCCTAATGGCACTTAAAAATGGTACAAGAAGGCAACGATAATTCAGCTCACCCACTGGACAATGTAATCTTGGATTCAGGTAAGCACAGTTTAATGACTGAACAAAGGTAGTTTTTGTATTTTAATACCCTTAAACCAGTCTTTCAGAGACACTAAACACTTGTTCAGTGGTAAAGGAAGGGTATATAAAATTTATTTACATTTTCTCAATCAAATTCTGTATTTGCAATGCATAAATCCAGATCATTATGCAGTATTTAATTTTCTGTTTATTATACAAGAACCACTTCAGCAGCACACTTTGTCACAGTTTTTTCTATGACATAACTTGTTATTATTTTTGTGGTGCTTCAGTTTAAAGTAAATAGGACTGACCTATCTCCCAGGATCTCCCAGAGTAAATTGCACCATTTATATATCAAGTCCAAGGTCTTGCTTCCAGAAACAGCTGGTATTCAGCAATTTAGAAGGAAAGTAGGAAACATTTATTGCTTCTCACCAATCGCTTTACTTTTGTCCACAACAGAAGTGTTCCCAGCCTCCTGAAGCAGTTATTTTGTTCCCAGAGGTCTGTAAATCTGTTTGTGCCAAACTTCATTCAAGACTAGTGTGTCACACAACCTTGCTAACACAAATGCATAAACCATGCATTTTTCAAAACCATGCATTTTTACACCTTCCAGACCCAGCACAAGGACATCTTTGCTTCATTTTCATTTTCTCAAAAGAAAATCTTATCTAGGCCTCTCCCTTCTCTTTCTCCTTCTTTTGATCCCACCTGCCCTCTTTTATAAGCACTGTGTGGGTTAAAAATTACGCTTATTCCAAATCAGTGTTTCCCCGAAAAAATAGTAAGCAAACAAACAAAACTTTGTATCACCATAAGTCTGCCTTTTTCAGCCTGGAAGTACAGGTGCTGTGTAACGACCTTGTTTCCACCTCCAGCAAATTAAGGCTAGGAAAATCAGTGCTTTGTCTCTGGTGCTATAATAGCTTCCCCCATCCCACAAATACTCAGAAATATGAGAACAGGACAAAAGATAAATTTCTAGGGCCACAGAACACCTATGAAGAGCAAATGAGTTGTAAATAACCTTTACAAAGCTGGGATTACCCAAATTTTTTTAGATAGAAAACCAGATAGATCAATATTTCTGCTATTATTCCACTCTAGCTCTGAGGCTGAGAAATGTTCTTCTAATTCTTATCACACATTGCTTACTGATGGTTTCTCTTGTTTGTTCTTATATCAGTTAAGTTGCTTTCTTTCTTTGAAGTTTACATCTTACCTCTCAAAATACACCATATCCATCTTGAGCTTTCCTTTCCCCCCCAGCTTAGGCCAAGTTCCTCTATTCTTCCTTACACAGACATAGATCAATGGTTATAGCAGTTCTGCTCCAGACTCCTTTCAGCCTAAACTCTTTTTCTTGGTGCACATGACTTACCTGGCTTGTATGTACCTGAGTCTTACACAGACAGGTAAGACTGTCTCCTACACAAACAGGTAATTTACTCTCTTCGCCTCACTCCATACCCCCATGCACCAGATCTTTCACCTTGTAGCATTGACAGCTCAAAGACATTCTGTAATGCATTTAATTTCCTTATTATCATCCTGAGCACTATTATTTCCATTTAACACTATAAAAGCAAAATATCTATTAATTTTAATGTCATTTTTTTCTTTTTGTATAATTAAGTAACAGCTCTAGTTCTGAAAGTTAACTTTTGCAATTTATTCAGTTTACATCAATTCACTGTGTTGTTTTGCAGATTGCAATTATTCCACTACCTTATAAGTCACTGCTTGTCTTCTTTTTTCTTGCTGAGGAGCACTAAAGTGCAGCTATATATGTCAGCATTAATTACACCAGACCGGTAATTGATGGAGCTTTTGGCATTTTAAATTTTTTTTCCCCAGGTCTTCATAGATCTAGTGATACACTTCCAATTGGCAGAAAGAAATGTGGTAAAACTTCTTTTCTTCCTTCTCATGTGCTGCCTGCTAAGTTAGGGTTATCTATAAATTCAGTAGCATTAATCATGTCCTCATTCCAGTGACTCATATTTATATGTTATAGAGAATGTGTTATGAAAGAGACTTTTGGTAGCAAGCTTCTTCTATAGCTATTGCTTTCTGCTGACAGCAGTACTATAATTCTTAATTAAATGTAAGTAAGAAAGAGTGTTTGCCTTTCATGACCTCAAAACAGGATATAAAATAGTGGCAGGAGAGGTGAACAAATGAATTTTATACAGAGGAACTTTTTTTTAAAATGTACCCTTTTATCAGGCAAACTAAATGTAAAGAAGGCAGAATATTAAAAGGAGATAAAATGAAATGTTAAATGTTTTCACTTAAAGAAAAATTCTATGCAATTTGGATATCAGAAGACATTTTTATGCAGATATGGTGTAACTGTATAATCTTACCCATTATCCAATAAGTACATTAAGAGTTATCATCAGGAAAAAAAATCTTATTTCATTCTATATATCATATATTCTCTGCACTGCAGTCACTTTCTTATCATTTTAAAATCAAGAATGAAAAATATATCATTATTACTCAATATTATACACACCAAAAAATCGTTATATTACTCCTCTACTCCCCCCCAGAAAAAACCCTTTTCATGGCTAGATTACAGAATTTTAACAGTTTGATGAAATTTGTTTTCTTATTTCAAACACACCGAAAAAATATGGAAGAACATACTAGCATTTGGAGAAGACCAATTTAAAATTTACTGACATTTAGTAGTTAAAAAAAGCTAATAGAAACAAGCATGATGTTAGCAGGTAGTAGCATAAAACTAGGAATGATGATTAATCTCCTTGTATCCTCATAAGGTTATATACTAAGTGTTAGGAACCTTGATGTGTGAGTTCAAATAACTTCTTTTTATGCTATAATCCAAATCAAGAAGACTGAAATTCCTAGACATATAGATATTGGAATCAGAGAAATGGATTTGGTTCATTTGTTTGTTTTCCAAAGTAACCGCTGTGGTATATGACCACAGGTATCACAACTGCAGGTTGTGATAAATACCTGTGAAATCCAAGCACACATGAAAATCTTCATACGTGTTAAAAAAAAATGCATCCTAAAAGCCATTAATTTATGGGGAAATGGCTTAGAGAAACAGTTCCAAAGAGCCCCTAGGTCTTTGTATTTTGTTGGTTAATAAAAACTTCAGCAGATACAGTAAATCAAAAGATATTTCAATAGATCTTTTATCTCACTGCCCTTATCTCAGTCTCTTTATCAATGTCTTAAATGTTTTTAATATGAGAGATACACATGGGTATATTTCTTATGCTATCATTCTATTTAGCAGCCCTAATTATGGACAGTTGGATGTTATACAAAAACAGAAGATAAATGATGCCTGTCTTCAACTAGATTAAAATAGAAATTGAAAGCAAGATAAAACTAAGAAAGACAGTGTGCATTTCTAAAACTATCACAGCACACTGCAACTGAACTGTTTTCAAGGCTGTTTTTTATATAGACATTACACAAAAGTGAGAGTTTCAGAGAGGAACTAGAGAGGGTTATACAAGTCATTCTGGGAAAAAAAAAATAGCTGCATGTTTAATAAGTGGTGATGAAGAATGAGCCAGATTGTAACAGGTCAGTTATTACCACTGAGTGAAGGACAAGGGCCGTAGCTATAACTTCAGCCTGAAAATAGATACATGAGGATTTAATATGTAACAGGGACTGATGCAGAGAAAGAGGAGCATGGACAGAGAAGCTGAATAGGGAAAGGGTATGTCCAACACCTCAAATTATGGGCAAATGAAGTAGTGGGAGTAAAGAAGCACATAACCAAGGTGCCAGATATGAATTATCCATAAAAACTAGGGTGGGAGATGGCAAGTGCAAGAGATTATACGAGGGATCGAGAGAAGCAATGAGAAAAGACAATATGTGCTATCTGTGAGAGGAGAAATGGGAAGGGAATGAGATACCATTTCAGAGAGCAAAGAGAACCTGTGGGCAGTCTTGCTCAGAAAGGGGGAAAAAATGGGAGACCTCTGAATCTGAAGAAACAGAACCTGAAGAGAAGAAGCCCAACATGTAAAAAGAGATAAAGCCCAATACATGTAATGCAAGATACCAATTGCTTTAATTTTTTGAAATGTTTGAATATATTTAGCCTCTGCATACTAGATTATCATAACCAAAACTGTCTCCCCAAAACTGAAACTGGGTATTGTGGGAGCAAAGGGAAAGATGCAGCACATTAACAGATAAACAGAAAGGCTTTACATATTGCATAGCATTTAGTCGAGATTCACACTCTTCATGTGTTTGGCATAGAGTATAAAGGTGTAAAAAATAACAGGTACTGAGCAGCTGTAAGTGTCTAAAATAGTAAATCGAAGTCCAAGAGTATGACCTGAAGTGAATTAATAACTGAATAATTTGAATCTTTGCATCAATATTTTTAGTCTGGAGGAGAGCTGAGTGATTTTTTAGGTAAGGTCAATTGCTGCCAGCCTAGGACATGAGAATATTCTAATATCCAATCTTCTCTCAACCCAATTAGTGTTTAAAATTACAACAGCTGCAAACAAGGCTTCAAAATATTACAAGGATTATGTTAGGCAAATCTGCATCTTATGTACTTCTGTGGATTTCAGAAGACTCTCTAAAATAATAAGAAATAAATATCAATGAGCTAACCAATGGACAAAATATTGAGGAGCTCACAAAACTGATTTACAGTGGCAAAAAAACCCCTTATGCTTTTTAAAAGTTAATAAAGTTGGCACTGCAGAGAGCTATGGATTTCTTATCAAATTCATATCATATGCAGTCACTTAAAAGCAACATTCATTTCTACAAATAAAACAAGGTCTGTTGAAGCTAATGGTCTTCTATGAAGTATGAAAACTAATGTAAGCAAAATTGCTGAAAATACACAGAAAGGAAGAGAACACATTTTATCCCCTTCTTGATGTGTGAAACAGTGCACTTAGAGAGAGTTAGAGGTTACAGAACCTTGCAGATATCACTAAAGATGGCTTACCGGTAAACATAAATCAAATCTATTAAGCCAGATGTATCATTTTCACACATTTTTAGATTAAATAAACACCTTCATAAGAGGTTAAAACTAGAATGGGCAGAAGATGACAGAAGAATGTACAACAGTAGTCAGCTGTCATAGAAACTGCTGTGCGTTGATAGCAATAATACAAAATTAAAGAGCACAATCCAAATCAAAAATTCACTAATTTTGCCAACATAAGAAATTTTGGCTGCAGTTTCACCTTACATGGGATTTAGCCATTCCAAACCATATCAGTTTCAATTTACCTCTCATCGCCAAGAGGGACAACATAGGCTGCATATATATGCAGTCACATGGGTGACTTAGGTGTGGTGTTTGGGAGCTAAAGGACCACTTCACATACTACCTTACATGACAATGACTCTTATTGTTAATGTTTTAAATAACTCGAATGAATTGTTTAATAATGAAGAAGTATGAATTAAAGCCATATAACCAATTATTAATTATATAGCTTTACAGGAGTAATTTTTTTTAACCTACAAAATATTGTACATCAAGTCATAGACATTTATGCTTCTAGACAGATTTAAAAAAAAGCAAATAGCCCCTCTGCTGAAGCTAAGGCACCATCACAAATGTGTTAATTGCTTAGTGTTTTCAGCCAGGCAGAAGCAATAGCAATACTTTCAAATTCCATTAAGTTACCAACAAGATGATTATAAGGCTTTTATTTTTTCTCCTAATCCCTAGAAAATAACAAAAAGAAACAAACAAAAATCCTGATGTTGTGCACATTACTTATTCACAATACACAATAAAGAAGATGGATCTATCCTGAACTTTTTTAGATTTTTCTCAAACCAAAGAAAATCCTGTCAATTGAAAAACAAGCCATTTTAGATCACCTAAACCTGCAAAAAACTGCCATTAGCTAGCATGCTCTCCGTGTCATCAAATCACCAAATTAAAGAAACAATAATATTCACTCTATATAACCCATACTAGGCCTTTTTGCCTCCTTCTGGAATTAAAAACACTTTAAATTAGCCATTCAGCTTCCATCAGCAAGACATAGAACTGAAGGGGGATAAGGTTGTTTCTCAGAGCCAAATCCTGTGTCCATGCACTGGATGTTTTTACAACAAGCTGTACAAGAAATGACAAAACAAATTAATAATATCTCACCTCATAAGAAACATTAGTGAGAGGACAGAATTACTTTAGAAAAAAGGGCAAAAGAAAATGAATGCAATTTGTTAACCTCAAAGGAAGTATTTGTACCACAACATATCTTGGTTTTTATTTCTTTTTTTCTCACTTTTTTATTGTTGGTTATCCTTGAACATTTCATTATAAATTACATTTTTTACAGAATGGTTATTTAAATAATTTGTAGAAATGAGGACTAAAAGATGAGAGTTGCCTCTATGCAGATCTCAACATTTACGATTTATAAACAAAATATAAAATAGGAATTATGCTATGAATGCAATGAACAGAAAATATACCTGAGAAAAAAATTATCTGCTTATGAAAAGTTTTTAAACATAAAGAAATTAATTAACATACACACAAAAAAACTCCAGTGGAATACCCTGTTTACCTCTATAATTTTTTTTTTTAAGATAGAATCTACTCTACAGAAACATCTCTCGTTCTGAAAAATGTCAAAATAGGTCTCTCTTATATGTGAATCCGATCTCCATTTTTTTTTCTGTTTGGTTCTTTCTATTTCTATTACTCTGCATAAAATAATTGCCATTTCTACATCACTTATCTAATATGTAAAATTTTATAACACCCTTCAGGGTGATTAAGCATTAATCCCAGTTATTTTTTCATTAATTTATTGTTGCAGCACTGTAAGACACAGACTTTCAGGGGGATAATTTTGACCAAGATGAAGATGGAAGGCATTGGGTTATAGTGAGAAAAGTGCGAAATATTTGTTATCTAAGGAACAGTGGTACTGAAGAAAAGTGTTGTTATCTTCCAGACGTGACTGTGTCTGATGCATGACCAGGTACCTTGACTGATATTTTGAGAGGTCTGCTTATTGTAATAGTCCATCTTCCTTTTACTTACATCATTACACCTGCTATTAGCACAGAACAAGCCCATATTAATATTCTACAAAAAGACCTCAACAATTCCAAAGTCTCTAAAACCTTCCCTTCTCTTAAAGACCGAAAAAAAACCCAAACCAAAGAGATCTTTGGCATTCAAAACTCCACAGCTTAAGCACAGAATCCGTCAGCACCACTGAAGTTTTCTCTCAGTCTTGTACTGCTCTCACCATTTGAGAAGATAACACCATTAACAGAACTGTACTAAGATTAAACTGCTATATTTAGATATCTGTAAATTGCCAGATCTTTTGATAATGTTAAAATGTAAGAAAGGTTGATTTTCTGAGACATCAGTCCTGGTGATATATAGAAAATTCTGCTTTAGGAAGTGAGCAAATAGGATGCTTTTAAAAAGCAACATTCTGAATTTGGGATGTTTACTTGCCTTATCTTCACCTCACAGAGATGGAAGAGCATCAAATGAAACACAACACTTCAAATTGTTGTGCTCGCTTCTGGCATTTCTCTGGAGATCTGTTTTCTTATGGTTGTAAATTGTGGGCAAACAGTATGGAAGTAACAACTTCAGTATAGCTATAGATCATTGCAGTAACATGCTCTTATGCTGGGGAGTCAGCAGCACAGTGACAAATGTAAAGATACGAAGTGTAAAACCCTGATGCCTCTGGCTTAGGATATCATGAGAGATCTGGACATCTGCACCCTAAAGCTGCCAGAAGCAAGCTAATGCTTTTGCTTGGCAGTAGGCA
>VZRJ01012176.1:112367-131969 GCA_013397565.1 Ptilonorhynchus violaceus | reverse complement strand
CAATTAAAAGGAAAGCTTTCTGTGAAGATGCCAGTATTTCGAAAATGTTTGATGCCAACAAAGTGGTGCAGAGATCTTTACCTTGATACTGAGTTTTGACATCTCATTACTGATAGACATTTGGTAACTGTGTCCTCTGGTGCCTACAATCTCAAACATAATGGATATTATAATTTATTTAGATTCAGCCCTATATCAGAGATTGACTCCAGCAGAAATCTAGAGCAGTCCTGGAAGACACCAAGGGGAAAAAAGTGGAAAGAAAAAAAAGAGGAAAAAAGTAAGACTAGTAGAAGAAAAAAGTGTCAACAATTGTTGGTAGAAATAAAGAGTTATTGCTAGCTCTGCTAAATTTAGTGGGTCTTCCTTCAACTATGCAGTTGAACTATGGATAAAGGACAACATGCCAAAACCACTAGGCTAAACCAAACACCAAAATGTGCAGAACCTCAGAACATTTAAGGGATTCATGTATTTAATTATGGAACATACAGAATAAGTTACAGCTGTCAATTTTAAAGCACCAATTTAGCATCACTAAACTACAGATCATCTTATGAAACACTATAAACTTTTTTCCTGCCCTCATTGAATCTGGATATACTAGCTATGTGACTGTGAAGAATGTTACAAACTGCCAGGTTTTTTCCCCTCAAACACATGTAAAGTTATGTTATGCTTTCAAAAAACCTCTTTGATTGCATCATCAGATATTTTTCACCAAGAACATGAGAAACAGTTTCCCTAAGGTAGTTTATTTTGTGAACCTTTTAAGCTTCTCTAAACAGGCATAAAAAAATTGTTGTACTTCTCTTTCCCTATTCTCATTCCAAGATAAAACATTTTAATCCACTCTCAATTTTCCTCTCTAATGTCTTGTCCTCACTGCAGTCACTCTTAATATTCGCTATAGAATAAAAGAGCAAAATTAGGCTCATTATATATACATTCACATTAGCAGATGGGATTTCAGGTGAGAGTCAGAGCAATACAATGGTACAGAGAAGAAATTTTGCAGAGCATTCGGTATCCTCAGAGGTTTAGCCGGATGATTTTAAATCACCAGTGCCCTCTTCTGCTCTTGGGATGGTCTTTTATTTTGCTGTTTTTCCATTCATCCAGGTATAACTTTGACCGTCCTCCAAGTCTTCCTTAATTACTGCTTCCTTGTAGGATGATTCACGGCTACTGTGATACGCAGAATTCTATCCCTATGAGACATTACAGCCTCACCTACCCCAGCACTAACATGAGTGCATTGCTGAGGCAGGACATGGGGTGGTGGCCTGAGAGCCAGAGGTGTCACTGCCCTGTACCACAGCTCCGCCAGGAGTGCTCATGCTCTCCGAAAGCAAAAGCTTGCAAGGTTTTCAAGGAATCTTAATGCTTGTCCCTAAAGACAACAGATAGAATGGGAAAGTTGTTTCTGCTTTTGCCTAGGAGGCTCCGTCTTGCAGGAAAGATCCAGTACAGCAGATAGACTAAATCTAATAACATGAAATATGAAGGATAGACAAACATGAGTAGTTACAATTTCATCAGCTGCACAGTGTAATACTTACCTAGGGGGAAAATCAATCAGATAGTGTCTGATCAGTGTTTTCTTGATAGCATTAGCTATGTGGCTTATAAAACCTCTGAGGAGATGGTACTTGTTTTCCTTACCTCTGTAATTCATTTATTAGCCTAAATTTGCAGCTGTCAACATTGATTTAGAGGACCAATCCTAAATGAACATGCATTCTGTGGGTTCCAAGGACAGACAGCTAAAAGCCTACGACAAAGGTAACAGAAATTTTTACATAGAACAGCTAACTAATTTCCATTTCATTTATATAAACATAAAAATAATGGAATTCCTAGTAGGAAAGCCATCTGGTCAGGAGTTCTGAATTTTGCTTCCATTTCCCTTTCTCCTTAATTAAGTATGTAACTGCTGATATGATCCAATAACTCTCACAGTCCTCAAAATAGGGGGGATGGTCAACTTAAAGTGAAAGGAGGCACATTTTTTGTGACCATAGGCTTCTTTTGTGTGCATGAAAAACCCTTCTGCACATCCACTTCTCTGTACAGACTACCACATGTGACACTCTGAACCTGTCTGACAGACAAAACAATGGTAATTGCAATATTTATTTGGTTTAGCCTTTATATAAAGATACAAAAGAACCCAAAAAGACTTGTTATTCTTTTGGGCTAAATATTGGGTTGACTCATAAACTAATACTGTTCCTGCTTAAAGGACCTTACATGAGACAGCTTGGGTGCTCCCCAATTTGTTTGAACTGGTATCCTCTGCTGTCCCTTCAGACGTGGCTGTTTGAGGGGTGTGGGGAAGCCTTGTTGTTTTGGCAGGAAGGGCTGCTACATACAGACACTGCTCCCAAATTTATGGAGAGATACACTTGTTCCTGTTCTTCTTGATCTTTACAGGTTAATGGGCACTGCAGGAAGATGATGCTGTGATCTCCATTATGTTGCTCCAGCTGTCCTCTTTAGGGACCTGATGTCTTGCAGCACAGGGTCCAGCTCAAAACAAAAAGCAGCCCTTCTGTCCAAGGCTGATCAAGTCCCAGAATTGCAGCATGGGATGCGTGGTTGGCTGTCATGCATCACTTAATTTGGCCATTCTACACTAAGATACAAAAAAACCCCTCCAAATAAAGCTGTTTCATGGTTCTACAGTGAGCTTTCTTTTTTTTTCACTAATTCTCCAAAGCTGAGATGCCACCTCCTCTATGCATTACTGTTTGGTCCTTGTGGCAGTGCCAGACCAGTGCAATAAAATGTTATTAGGTTACACAGCACAATGCAAATTATAAGCTTTATTCAGTGGCCCAAAGGATACATAAAGTACCAGGACTGGTATTCAGTGACTATGCCTTATGAAGAAAAATATTCTCATAAATGATCTTGAAATGTAGTGAGAGGCTCAGTAACTCAGGCAAGTTACTCCAACAGAAAACAAAGCAAAGAATACAGCCCTTGCAGGCATTCAAGCAAGCAGAGGGTGTGCAATAATTGCCATGCTGCTCAGAGCTAATATTAGAGAATGAAACTGAATTCGTCTAGTCGATTTTTTGGTCAAGAATTCAAGTAACATCCTTTTCTTGCATTTGTGTGTTTGCATGCATGCTTGAAGACCATTCAAGTTAGACTGAAAACAATTTTGTGTTTCCTGACAAGTTTGACTGTTCAATTATAGACTGTTTTAAAAGGAGTCTTTTTGACAGTATAGATCATAGATTTGTGATACTTTTGCTGAAGTCTCAGGATTTAATTGCCAAAAGCAGGCAATTCACATTGTGGACATTGTAATAGTCTGGTATTTGTCATCAGTATTTTGAGAAAGGTAAAGGCAGCTGTTATCAGCGTGTGTATCACAATACTACTCTTTTCAATGCCACTATCCCTTACTGTGCCTACTTGTTCATGTTGAAAATCAGCTTAATATGAAAACATATTTTTCCCCCACAGATGAAACCTGCACTCTTCTAAAAGAAACAGGACAAAAAAGGGGAGGAAAAAAGTGAAGGAAAGAAGAACAAAGAATGAAAAGGGGAAGACAAGATTTGAGTGCAAGGGAAAAAAATAACTAGCGTCTTATAGTCCTTCAAAAGGAAGTTATTCAGTGTGGGAAGAAGTTCTGCTTACTTCTCTTGCCAAAAAAAAAAATGTCCTAGGGTATTTTCAGTTGCAGTCTTCATTTCATCAGATAGAATTTCACCAGGTAGAATTTTAACCATGTGCAAGACCAGGATTTTTTTCTACTGGTTACGCTCTGGTCCTCTCATGCTGATTTCTTACCTCACTTTGTAAGTGAATTTCACAGCAAGAGACAGATAGTTGCAGAAGGAGAGCAGTTCAGAAGTCAATGTTTCAATACACAGGCAGAAAGTAGAGCTGTAAGTGAATTACACTATTATGAATACGACACTTCATAAAACAAGTGCACATTTGAAGAGAGCTGGAAAAAGGGTCCCACCCCACTTGACCAATTCCTTGAAAGGAATTGGAAAATCCTTTCCAATTATGAGGAATGTCCCTAAACACATTAAAATGTTTGGCCTTTCAAACATCTGATGCCATGCAAACTTGGCAGAGTTCTTCTTGAAAGGACAAGGGAGACTAAGATTGATATGAAACTCAATGCAAGATTTTTTTATCTTTTCTATTTTTCAAGAGAAAGGATTGTTGTTATTATGTTGTTATTATGACCTTCTGTGCAAAGCAGGAAGGCTCTCAAGGCTTCTAACATGGAGAAACAGCTTATTATCCCTAGCTGTGTTTTATATGATATACATCTTTATATATTTACTTCAAGACACATGGTGCATCAAATGCACAGTCCACCATCATCCCTCTAAAATTAGTGGGATTTGATGGATGTCTTATCTTTTCATTAACGTTAACATCAAGGACGGTAATTCCATCAAAAGATTTTTAAAATACCAAACATTTTTATTTCATGGAAATGGGCATGGTGTCAACATTCACTCCATTGCTAATCACTTGCATTCATGTCTATGAAAGCTACTGTGGTGGCTTTCACTTGGTGTCACCTGTATTTTTTCAGCATTTTTTTCCTGGAATGCCTACCTTTTCTTTGTCAGTAACAGCTGAAGGCTTTCCCCTAATTCAAACTCCTTGTCATACTACCTCCTGCCCTATATTTGACTCCTTGTTGAGCTCGGTGTCCTCCCTCAAAGTTTCCTCTTGCTTTCAGTCTCTGTCCTAGACCCTTAATTTGTATTGACTCACAGTATGGTTGCTGTGAGCTCTGCACCGGCTCCTATCCCACATCGACAGCTAAATTCTTACAGATGACTGTTTCCAAGGGAGGCTCAGGTGGAAACTTAAAAATAACAGTTGAACAAGCTATACAGGGCTGACTTGAGCCTATGCATTCAACGGCTGCCGATGCAGTCCCACTTGAAAACTGAACCATGAAGTCACTGACCTAAAATCTGAGTATACTCAGGCTTCCCTCTGCTTAGCCAAGCCAGCACCTGCACGAACAGCATTAGGCTGGTAGTAACTGCGGCTAAGTTTAATTCTGTTTGCCCAAATGTACGGTAAATGTTGACAATTTACTTGCATATAAGCACAGTTCCTGTGGGCCACCTGAGGCTAAGCCTAGCCAAAACCAGATTGGATGTTTTGCATGCAAACATTTGAAGAAAATTAGGAAAGATCTGTTTGAGACTAATTTTCCAGTTTCCCAGAAAGATAAAATCAAAACCACAATCTTCCCCGTCTTCCCCCCAAAATATCAGAATTATTTTGTCTATTATTAAACAAAGAACACTAAAGAAGGGAAAGCATAAAAAAATTTTGTAGGGAAAAAAATTTAAATTTTGGGTTTTCTCTGTAACCTGGATGGGTTAGAAAAATTATCTTCATCACCACTTCTCCATTTTGTGAGACAAATCATACAAAACAACTCTTTGCTAACATCATTTCTTTTTGTATGACTGTAAAACTTGTAAACTCAATTATAACTTAAGACCATTAGGAACAATGTCTAAATTTTAGCTCAAAATTTGTATCAACCATATGAATGCAGACAGCCTCAATTACTTTAATGAAGAACAGCTGTGTTGTGGTGGGGATGCCATTTGCTCCTCAATAATGATTAACTTTTAACAATCTCCCAAGACCACCAAATTAATTTTAAAAAAAATTATTGGCTAATAGGGAATACTAATAAAGGGAACATTTTTAACATTTGTTTTGCATTTTACATTGACATGAATGCCATTTATCTATTACTTTGTATGACATGAGTGAAAAAGCACTTTTTAGGCAGCAACAGCGTTCTTGAAGAAATCAAATCCATATTCAATAAAAATCAGGTAATTTTAGTATTGTAAAGCACTGGCCACATTTTATGAAAACAATAATTTCTCTACATAATTTTAATTATTGTCCAGCTTGTTAAAGGTTTGACTGAGCTGAAGATATAGAGCAATATAAAGCAGTTTGCTCTAGATGCTTAGTGAGAGGTTATTTAAAACTATTACAGCTGTTACTTCCTTCCTGTTCCCCAACGTTAAACATTAATCCCTGTCTTGGGGTGACTTTACGATGCTATACATCCCAATCGCCTGCTTAATGACAAATATTAATTCTGTGTCTTTAAGCTGGCTCGAGAAGCCAGGCACTTGTTTTGGTTTTCTTGGAAGGTGTTTACATTTTTTACTTATCAGCTAGCTGCTGTTGTGCTTCTCAGGAGGGAACTCTCTCCATCTGCTTTTCTGCAGTTGGATGCAGAGGGAACACTTTTACCATTCTTTTTTTCCTGTGAGTTTTCGGCACTGCTTTTACTCATATTGGAGGGAGTTAAAAGCTTACTTTTGTTTTTTTCCTTCCTCTGTCTGAGGCATGGAGAGAGGACAGTTTTTCTGGGGTTGTGGTTTCTTCCTTCTTCCTCTGGAACTTCCCAACACACCACCGAACTCTGGGGCCTACACCCTGCACCCAGGGAAGNTTTTTCACTTTCTTCAAATAAATTCTTAGTGGGAGGGAAGGGAGTTTTAGGACACTGTCTTTTGCAGAGGAGGCTCTTCAAGTCTGCCTCCTAAGTTTGTCCAAACCGTGACAATCCCTTTCAGAAATTGTACTCTTAAATTAGACACGAGTCAGAACATTATTTTATTACCCAAACTCTACTAGAACTTCTGCTTCAGGAAATTTTTAGGCTTCAGTACTTTTAAGTGGATCCAAAGTTTGCACATGTTGCTAACTGTTGATAATAAATTCTTGGGTTGCAAATTAATATAGATTAAAGTTACAAAATTTTCAAACTGAAATTTTTCAATTGTGAAAATCTATTCAATATGTTTTTCTTTTAAAATATCTTCAACCATTATTTCAAATGAAGCTTCAATCCTTCAACATTTGTTTGGAAGTAAACTGGGTGGAGAACAAACTCACCCCATGTTGAAATATAACACTTTATTTCCATATACTTATGATTATTGCTTGTGATAGGGAAATAAAAAAGCATTGTTTTATTTTGAACCAATAAAACAGCAAAAGAACACAACAAATCCTTTGGATAAAATGAACTAATGACAATAAATCTCTGACAAATCTCACTAACTAATATATGACCATATGGAAATCATTCCAAAACATGCCTGTGCAGTAAACTCAGTGGAAATACACAGATTCTTCACACCAGTACTTATCAATTTTTATTTATTGCCTAATGAATACTCAAAATTTATACAGCATACTATCTTCAGTTTCAGAGAGAACACTTAATATACAAATATAAAGCTTGAATTCTATCCTTGATGGATATAATATAAAGCTACTTATTTGAAATACTGGCAAGGCCATGAAAACATTTTAAAAGTTGTGACAAAAAAAGACAGTGTATAATAAATAATGGAACTTTAAAAAATTTATTGCTAATAGAGAGGAATCTCTTAAGTATATCTTGAGATCCTTGTACAAGTCATTGAGTTTACAAGATCAAAATGATTAAAAATAACACAGTGAGTAGACTAAAGAGACAGGAAAGAAGTTAAGTGATTTATTTGTTTCAGTTTGCAAAGAGGCAATGGGGAGGAAACATCTTGTTTTAAGGATAATGAAGGTGAAGCATTGTCAGACACAGAGACATGAAAGAGTAAGATAGAAAACCCCCAGAAACTGTAGTAACATAAATTACTCAGGCATGATGCCAGAGCTCTGCAGAAACTTCTGATCATTCATGCTCCAGTTCAGTATCCCTGGACATTTTCTGGATGTAGAGTGAGGGATAGGAGCCTCCAAGACCATATTCTGCTCTTCTAATCTACCTAATATAGATGAGACTAATTTCATTTACTATAAAGGGGACAAGTTCTTCAAAACTACACCATAGTAGATTCAGTGAATAAAAGTGTAAAGAAAAATAACTTCCTGGATGTAAACTGTACATAATGACCAAAGTACAACTGAATGATTAGTGCTCAGTAGAGAGATGGGTTAGAACTGTGAGGTGAGTATTTAAGACAAATTTCCAGAAACTTCTGTTTTAAAGCTGTAATTAGTTCATTTCAGACCTGCCAGCACTTTTTCAGATTATGTTTTTATTTCACCAGCATGAATGGTATAGAGACCTGCAATTATGAAGCCTATAGGTGAATCCACCTTTGTGGAGCAGTTTCAACGCCTCTATCTGCAGAAGAGCTTCACAGCACTTGCAAAGACCACCCACCACCATCCAGCCACAACTAGCCAGCACACCACATGGCTCATGCTTCTGATTTCCAGTCCAAACCTCACACGGTTCCTCATATACCTTTCCCATGTTGCAAAAACCACAGCACTCACAGAAAGGCAACAACAAGAGGTAGACAGTGCAGCTGGGGAGTCAGCCCAACCCGACCTCCAAAGCATCATTTTTGTCCAAGATGGTTTCACAGGTAGACAGTAGGGTACTCTAGCCTCACTCATAGTCCTACTTGGCAGGAAAGCCTCATCTGCCACCACCATTGGATTTCCATAGAGAAGGGAGTTAAAAAATGAGACCATCTCCATAGCATGGCTCAGCATTAAGTGCTGCTTTTAGGTATCTGAGGAATCAATAAAAAACATCTTCATACAGCACATCATCAACAGCTCCTCATATTAAATCTGGGTAGTATGATGCACTCCTTTAGTAACAGCATATTGTGGTCCTGACCATCCCTCTTGCAGTTACCAGGTTTAATGCAATGACATTAGGATAGCAATTCCACCTTAGGATAGCAATTAGCAAGTCAGCCTTTATCTGTTGGGAGCAACTGGTTTGGAGAGCATTATTCCACGTGCATTAATGTCACTATACTAATAAACTTTCTTGTTGTAAAATTCAAAAACGTATTAACCCGTCCAATACAGTATTAAAAGCAAAATTTTTTCATGGAAAAATGTTTCTCTAATAACAATTAATGTCAATATCAAAGGGACAAAAATTAATTTTTGAAATTTTTTTTTTTAGAAGAAATCTAGCAGCAAGCAATAATAGGTGGTGAACATGATAATACATCAAAATCCCAAGGAAATTATTTTGATTAATGCCATTAGCGGAGAACAGATCTCACTTATATTGCTCTCCAGTATATGCATCAGGACATACCAGAATGTTAATTTGGATATAAGAATGAATCTTCCAGAATGTTTTCCATTTGCTTAAGTGAATGCTTAGGTATTCAGAAGACAATAGTTAACAACGTAAAACTCTTCAGTTACCATTTCTTAGCATCCTTGCAAAAACATACCTACCCAGCATTAACTCCCATATTAGAAGACATAATCCTAAAAAATAATTCCAGCTAACAGTGGAATTTGTCACACACTAATTAGTTACTTTATCCTTGTGGATGCCTATGTGTGTTATAGCAGTGCAGTGAATTTACCATATACAATATAATTTAAATGCTGTGTTTCCACTTAACCTTCCCTGCAATACAAGAGTGTCTCATGTAAACCTGTGTCTTGGGGTGACTTTATGATACTGTATATACACCAATCACCTGCTAAATGCAAAATATTAACTCTTTGCCTTTAAGCTGGGTCGAGAAGCCAGGCGCTGTGTTTTGACTGCTTCAAGGACACTCACATTCCTGGCTTATCACTGCCACTTCGGCCACGGTTCTTTGGCAGCTGAAGGCGAAGGGAACAGATTTTACTTCTTTTCCTCTAGCAGCCAGCTCTCTCGGCTTTGTCATTCTCAGGAGAGAGATAGAGCGAACAATTTTACTTTCTTTTTTTCTGCTAGCTCTGGGCCCTGTGTTTTCAGGAGAGATCAGAGAGAGTTAAGAACTTACTCTTTGCTTTTTTAGCTAGCCTCCTGGCTAAGGCAAGGAAAGAAGACAGCTTTTTCTGGGACCATGGTTTTTTCCTTCTTCCTTTGGAACTGTACAACAGACAACTGAACTCTGGGGCCTACACTCTGGGCCCAGAGAGGGGCCTACACCACCCTGGGCCCGGAGAGGGGTCTACACTGTACCCTAGCAGCCAGCTAGAGACAGAGCAGAAACCACACCCAGAAAAAAGGACTCTGAATTCACCCAGGTTTGTCTACCATGAGAGGTTTATTATCTAACATTATTTATTATTTATTTTTCCTTCCCTTCCTCTGGTGCCTGCTTTGCACCCCCCAGCACCCTGGTTTGTTAAATAAACAGGTTTTTTCACTTTCCTCCAAGAAATTCCTAAGGTGGGGGGGAAGGGAGTTTTAGAACCCTATCTTTTGCGGAGAAGACTCTTCGAGTCTTCCTTGTAAGTTTGTCAAACTGTGTCAACCTGTTAACATCTGATGGACTGCACTAATTAATCTGGTACCTAGCTGCTTATCAGCTTCATTCTGAAGCTTCACCTCATACCAACTGCAGAAACACAGTAACTGGACTTCATAATGTTCAGGGTTTCACAACATTACTGAATCTTATAATGGGTAAGATCAGTCTGTTATTCAAACTTGACAGTACAAAAAAGAAATAATGGATCAGCAACACCATACAGGGTTCGTTTCCAGATGGAATACTGAATAAAGGTATTTTTCCGTAGGCTCTTTTTCTTTTTACTCTATTCCTGAGACAGCTCAGCATTAACCATAGATTCAGACAGTTTGCTGCTGTTGGAGATCCCACCATTCATCAGCAAAATGTCTTTTAGATGGTTCTGCCTTCACAGACATAAAAAAAACCTGTTTAAATTTGTCTTTGTCCTTTGTAAAAGCTTTGCATTGTCTACTGTTCTGTCTACAAAGCAAACTGTAAACAGAAGTCAAGGATGTACAATTATATAGCTAGATTAAGTAATGCATGTAACACTGCTCTTAGGAAGAAAACGCTACCACCAGTCTGTGTTAGGGGCCAGGTCTATGTCATGGACCTTCAGGCTGCTGGGAATAGCTTCCTACCAATATCATTTTGAACTAGAAAAGCATCCAGACATGATGCTGAGCAGTAGCTGTTTACAGCAGTTATGTCCTAAGGCTTGTGCCACCTTTCAAAATATGTCTACTATATCATTAGCAGTGATACAATATAATAATTCATAATGATATCTACTATAATTAAGTGTCTGTATGGGGATAGCCCGGTTTTGCAGACTACTATATCTCCTGACTAATCCTATTATGAAATATTTTCACTCTTGTTGATAGTCCAAGGTAATTCTTTCCAGGTGTCAGCTGCAGATTTCATGTATTTTTCACTATGAGATTGATTGTATCATTAAAGCTATTTTCACATCCTTTGAGTTTTGTTATTTATTCTATGAGTTCTTGACTCATAGATCACAAAGCAGACAAGCACACAAAGCAAGTTTGGTAAAAATGGGCCACCTAACAGTCCACTCTGTCTCTTATTGACAGAGACCCAAGGAATGGTGGCCATGAATGCACTCCTTCCCTTCACATTGCTCCCTTTATGGAACTCTTTCTATCACTGTCAGTTAACTAAACATTGAAATTAATTACAACATGCATATTTAACTGGACTGACTCCATTAGAGAAACAATTCACTCTGTACTGTTCATATATTTTGCCATCTTATGATGTAAATGGGCCTCTTTTCATGGTCACTATTCACATTATTTTAAAGACTTCTTCCTGACACATAAACCATTCATTTAGTTGTGCATTTCACTAGGGAAAAAAAAAAAGAAAAGGAGGAATAAAGTAGAACAGTGCTTTCCTAATTTGTTTTAGCAGGAGATCATATTAGTCATCAGTGTCTGAACCCTGTATAGTTTCCATTTCCCTCCTCCGCCGTGGATAAAACAGAGCTGACAACACATTTTTCTTTGTCAAAACATTTCCATTTTGCCTACTTTTCAGTGCACAGACTGATAAGAGCCATAACTTTGGCCAAGATTACAGCAACATTTTTCTTGCTATCTTAATATTGGAAAGGTACATGCACTAGATCCTTAACAGGAGTATACTAGCGTAAAAACTTGTCATAGATAAAATGGGATTTCCCAAATGATAGTGTCAAATAGAGAAAAAAAATTACCTAGGCAGTTATCAGATGAGAGTGGAGAGAGCTAGGACAATACTGTCTTCTATATCTCATCACACACATCATGTTCAGCTGTTTCAAAAGTCATTCAAGCACTTTATACAGTTTCAGCTGACTGAAATGCAGTGTACATGTCTTATTTTACTTCCTTGTCTGATGCTTTTTTAACTTTTAGATTGTTTGTGCAAAGTCTTGCTGTGCAGAAAATGAGTTACGGTATTGAGAAATGGGTCTTCCAGGCATTTTTTTCCTAAGGATTCTGTAAAGAAAACCACAGTAACATATGAAAAAAACATGCACACAAATAAGTTGCTCTGGTCCCAAATACGAAGTTGTAGTAAAGTTGTCTTTCAAATGCTTACTTCTCAGTGTGAAATAGGAAGACTACCAATAAATCAAAATGCTGTGTCTGCACACCACCCACTGCCGCAGAATGAAAGGCAAAGCAAAAATAACTATTTATCAGTCACAAAACACAATTACATTATTCCTAAATTCAACACGTAAATAGACATTAAAATGACTAGGCTGATGAAAAAAAGGATTCTCATACCTCTTATATTGAGAACAAAATTGCTACTTGTGCAGAAATATCACTGACAGCAAACTTTGTTTTATCCAAACTGAATAACTGTGCATGGCCACAGGAATCAGGGGTTAGAGGAGGGGCTTTCTGTCCCTGGCCTGAAAGTATGTTTAGCCACAGGACTCAGATCCACTCATTGCAGATTCCAAAGACTCTTCCAATGTACCCAGACCTCACTTTCAGCTGCATGTTTCTGTCTGCTTGTACTTCTCCCTTTTGCATGGCAAAAGTACACCTCTCTCAGTATTGCAAGAGACCTTACAAAAACATTAAAATTATCTGCCCAAACAATGTATGCCTGGAAACTGCAGAGCCGGGGGATGTAGGAAGAACAATATTTAAGCAGAATTCCAGTGTAATATTACCCTGGTTTGCAACTTCCCTGCTTAAATCATATTCAGTTCAGCTGAACAAAAGCATTTATTTCAAATTATGAACTTGTTAATCATTTTCTTAGCTGCATTTTGCATACTGTATTCTAGTATAGGTCCATTAGCTAGGTGATGGCCTAGAAGGTTTAACAGATTGATTCCTTTTTCTGCTCTTAAATATACATTGATGGTGGGACACCTTTTGCACAACAGCCCTAATGATTGCCTTATAACTGAACAATTATTTCATATTTTTCTCTCATTTTAATTTTTAGTACAATGTGAAAGCTTTCTCCCATCCCTGAAATGTAGATTGTTCAAATGCCACTTCTTTGAAAACTGAGATAAATAGATTTACAATCCTATATCAATTAAGATATGGGCCTACCACTGTCAAATGAATTTAACTGTTAAATGTTGATGAAATCAGATTTTAATTTTCCATGTTGGATTCTGTGTAAGAAAAATCACTTCTTTTAAGAATTTTTTTGTTCTACTTAGTCCTCACTGACAAGTTAATTTCACACAATGTTATGTTAAACCATATTCAACACTTCATTCTATTTCCTAGGTTCAGATGTTCTTGTTTGCAGTTGCCACATCCATATATGATTTTTCATTCAGAATCATTTCACAGAAAATGCAAGCAATTTACCTAATATTAAAACCACAGAACTATAGAGTAATCTCAGGTGAAGGGACCTCTGAAGGTCTCTAGTGCTCCAGAGGAATCAACCACTGTATATGTAAATTTACATCTATTCATTTAATGTACTGACAGCCATGAATTCTATCTGCAACACTGGCATGTTCACCTTCTTAATGCCAAACCAGAGCAAATTGACATGAGTAGCTTTTAGTAGCCCCTTTCATTTGGATGACATGTTTTCAGCTCCCCATGAGTCTGATGTCATGGTAGGCAAAAGCACCCAGCTTCAGCTTCAGGCATTTCCTGTGGATGAATGGAAACACAGACAGGACCACATGAAATAAATTCATACAGAGGTGAAAAAATAGAAACTGGAAAAATGAGGCCCATAGTATGCCTATTGCAAATTGCAAGTACACTTAGAAAACATTCAAAAATGTCCCAGAGGTATTGCTTCTTTATTCTCTCTTTGAATTAATAGTTTGGCCTTAATCGCTGCAACATAATACATTTTTCTTTTCCCAAAGATTATGGTGATCATATTTAATATTATTAATACAGAAGTTATGTGTACATCTAGTTGCATCCTAATGGATCATTAACAGTCGTTTTGGGTGACCTAAGGCCCCCAGCCCACAGCCTTACATATACAGAGTACTTCAGGTATGGATTTTTATTCCATTAATGCACCATCATCCTGCCTTACTGCTTAATTATTTTAAAACTTGCAAATCTGAAACAATGTTTTTTTCACAATATTTTTCTAGAAAAGCCATTGGAAGAAAGCATGTTGCAGAATTTCCACGATGGGCTAAACATCCAAAAGGGAATGTTGTAATAAATTGAAATGGCATACACTAAAGAATACTTGCTGTGACTTGTAATCTTTATTTGAGTTATGTAGTGGTATGAACCAGAAAACAAACTTTGGTAAGCTAAGCAAAAGCAAAATTCTCTTGCTTCTTCTCCTCTAATCTTGCACAAAATTACCAGACCTCTCCTGTTTCTGGTCCCACACTTCCCAGTCTCATACAGAGGAAGATCAGGACAGGTGAAACAGGGATGTACACTCAAGTGATAAACTGCAGACTAAGGGTAGCCTCTGGGCTAGCAGAGCAGAGCAGCGGAGAAACAGCGGGTAGTCTTACATCTCTTTTCCAGACAACATGTCAGATTATTTACAGTCTTGAACAATTTTCAGTTTGAATATATGATTTATACTTTTAAGGTTTTCTTCACAAAAGTAAGGGATAGTCAATCAAGATTAAAAAAACAAAACCACAAGCAAACAACAAAACAACAACAACAACAACAACAACAACAAAACAAACCACCACCTGAAAAAGCATGTTTGAAGTCCAGATTGCCATCATGAGCTACAAAAAGTTGGTGTCATTGAGCTACAAAAAGTCAATTCAGATCACCGCTTGTTATATTCTTCCATGATACAAGACTATATGCACAACACCTTCTTCCAGTTACTTACAAAATCTTGTATTGATAGACATTTGCCCCTCATTTCTTTTTAAGGGAAGTTTATTTTAGATTCTTTAGGTTTTGTCTCAGGACACCCTGAGTCATTTTATCCAGCTTCTTGCATGCTCTTCTACTATAAGTTGGACCTATTTTAAACAATAACATGACTCTGCTCAATGCTCTTGATCAAAATAGCTAACACAGATGTAATTATTCTTGAATAGTTTCCAGAGCAATAAAAAGGGTGAAACAAGAGGATATTAACTTCATACAATGTATCATTACAATCATTAGTGTGACAGTAGGTGAGAAGCAACTTGGCAGAGGTCTACTCAGCTGGTAATCCAGATGGGTAATTTTGAAGTTGTTTACAATTTGGAAAAGTACCATGACTGTTGATTGCACTCAACTTGTCCAAAATAAATGAAACATTCAATAAAATGTTGGCTAAGGGTTGAAAACAAACCGTAAAGCTACCTACTATGATATTACAACTGTATTTCCTTGATGAGCAAATATGCACACTAGTCCATTATTCCAGCCAATGCTGACAAATAGCAGTGAGTCTTCCTTAATGAAAAAGTTAATCAGAAAAAGCACATTGGAGGCTTTTGTTGAACTTGCAATACACATGTATACACAACATGGATCTCGCAGAGAAGTTCCCTGTTGTAGAAAGACTCTCAATGGGCCAAAAGATTCTTGGAGTCTGGTCCACATCTACCACATATCTACCTCTACACCCATTTCCTATCACAGGTGAATATGCCAAAACCCAGAAAAAAGTGAAATAGCTCAGGTAAATTCATTAGTATCTGTGGTTAGAGATAAGGATGAAGCCAGCTCTTTGAACCGAAACAGAAAAGCTGATGTCGTGAGATAGAATTTTACCCCAATATACATATATAAAACTTGGTCAGACATTTGCAGAATGTATGGTAGCCTTTACATGAAACAGCCCAGTTCAAGTAATTCAGACAACAATGTGACTCAGACCAAAGGCTCCATGTTCCCAGCCAGCCACAGGACAGGACCCAGACACACTCAAGTTCTGGGGGAACATGTGGCATTCTGCTGTCTATCATGTTGTATCCACCCATATTACATAGGACAGATGTCTGAGTAGCTGGGAATATCTGGCTATCTTGAGACAGTGCTATGGGAAGCTGGAGAAAAACAAACATACTGGAAGCAAGAAATGGCTCATCTCCAGAAGAATCAGGACTGGAACCTGTCTCCATGCACAACACAGCAAAATGTGATGGAGACTATGAGAGGGAGTCTGAGATGGCCATGTGTTCACAGACACTTAAAATCTTCCAAAGGGATGATGATAACTCATAATTGCTACATGCGGGTGCAGATGGAAATTGATTGGTATCAAGATAAAACTGCATCATGCTAGCTTTCACTTACCAGCTTATTGCTAATGTTATTACATTACTCTTTCCCTCATAAGGCTGAAGAAGGAGCCTTTCCTGCACTCATTATCCCTGGTAAAACAGAGTAGAATGAGTAATTTTTAACTTCTTTGAAGAGTAGCCCAGATTGAAACTGTTGCCTGAGTAAGAACAGACAATGTGCAGAGCATGAGTAACCCCACTGAGATTAGAAAAGATCCACTGCTTCCAAACCAAATGTAGCTGGTGGAAAATATAGCTCATTTTCTCAACATTACATTTTATTTTGTGTTTTGCATGGATGTAACCAAATCAGACTTCCCTGAGCCTGCAGGAAAAATAAATCTCTTCTGCATATCGGCGCTGTTTGTGAAGACATTCATTAAAACTGCATCATGCAGAGTTCCTTATAGGAGCAGCTCCAGAGAAATGTAATGTTGTACAGCAGAAAGATTAAGTTCCTCCCTCAGCTAAATGTGAAGTTTTCACATGTGGCAGTGTGATAGCACTTATTGGTATTTCCTTGCCTCGAGCCTGGATGTTGTCAGTCTAATACAAAAAGCACTATTCCTATAACTTGAAAACGATTTTTCTGTCACTTCTCTCAGTTTTGCACAGGAATAATTCCAGTAAAGATAGTGGATTTGTTCTGACACATGAAAGAAGAATCATTATTACATATAGTAGCTCAACAAGTCAGCTGTTAAACAGTTCTAAGTTGAATCAACTTTCAAGGGAGATGTTTTGAATCAGACAGACTTACCTGCATAGATTTTATCAATATAAACTGTTAAAACAATTTTCCACATTTGTGCTGGTCTAGCAATGTCATTAAAAACACGACATAATAGTATCTAGTAAGCTATGTCAGTTCACGATTTTACCTTTATGCCAGCCAAGGAGCAGCTTCTTTTGGAAATAAATAGTCATTAATATGAAGTCATGCATGATTGTCATGGTTTCTGTGAAAGGATGAAGAGATAATGTAGCTCAAACACCTTTTTTGGTTTACTTTCCTGAATAGCTCTTGCATTACTGCAGTAGAAGAGGCAGAATACTGGGGTGAGAAAAATAGATATGTAATATTTTGCTTCAGAGAGCTCTTAAACTCATTTTCTTGCTGCCTGCATATGACAAAGTGCCCAGCTGGCAACTGAAATTCTGATTTATAGGAAAGGTCAGTTAATCCCAAGCAGGCATTTTGCTAAATATCAAAATATCTTCTCATGTGTTATCTCTGTCTAGCTCAAGGAAGTTGGAAGCTTAAACATCAGCAGAGCTTACAGAGTAAGGAAGACTGATACCATCTTTAATCACTATTACTTGCAGCAATTTTGCTTCCCAGTATTGAATAGTTTGTGGATCATAATTAGAATTATACATTTACAGGTGTTCTCTGTTTCTAATAATACTTTTCTATAGACAAATAAGACTTTTCTATATGGTAGGCAAACACCTCATATTCCTCTGTTGCATGACTGCTGTATTGCCAGGCCAAAAGTTCAGATGAGAGAAAGTGCATTGAGAAAAATCCTGCAGTCCCTACCAAACCTTAGCAATTCCTCTGAGATCAGCAGGAATTTTACAGCAAGACTAACTCATTTAGAAATTCCAGTTCTCTCCAGACATAGCATCTTTGATTTTCAAAATAGCAGGTTTTAAAAATATTCATTAAAGGGCAGCAGAAATATTATTTGATGGTTGTTTATTTTCCAAGTGTAAAGAGTAGGAAGTTTCCTCTATGACAAAATAGAGGAAAAGAAGAAAACCAAACCATAAAGTCACTACAGGTTGCACAAAGCAAGTGAGGAAACTTTATAAAATTATTACTGTGTTCTTATCCAATAATATGAAATAAATGGAGCAGAAGTAGTGACATCCACATTTGATTAAGTAGACATTAACAAGAATAACAAAGTATAAATAAAAGGAGAAAAAACTTGGTAATAGCCCTGACAGAAATTGCTGAAGTGTCCAGAAGTAACACACCGTAATCTTTTCTGTATTAAAATAGTACATCACACCTGACAACAGATGAAGGGAAGACAGAATCACAGGAAATGCTTTTTCATATTTGGTCTTGGGGTTTTTTTCAGTTTTCTGTGGCATGTAGGAAACACTTAATGCAAGAACTTACATCATGAAATTTAAACTGAGGAAAAGTATAGGGATCAAAACTTTAATAATGCAGAACGCTATGTTTTTGCCTCAACCACGTACTCACCATTCTAACTCTAGTGTAGCTGCTTTGTCACTGAGCTTAAAAAGTAAGATACATATAGAGAGACACATATATAGATACAGTCTAAAACAGAAAAAAACTTGAAGAGGGGGACCCCCAAGATGATTAATTTTTCCCTTCAAGAGTCTGAATGTTATACTAGAGCCATGAACACATAAAGATTAAAGAATGTGATGAGAACTTCAGCCGTCTGGCAGAGCAATGAGGATACTTTTTAAAGGTCTCATCTGAAAGGCCCTGCACTAAGCTTCACACTAATCCTTTTTTATTTTGATATAATCTGAGCTGAGCCCACTAAAATGTCAATGTAAAGTCCAAAAAGTACAAACATACTTTTGAACAGAGAGCACAACAAAGTCTAAGTAATATATAAGCTTCTATTTGAATCTCACCTACATTGCCTTATAAAATTATTAAAAAAAAATAGGTGGCTATCTCAACATTTTATTGACAAAGCAGCTACAGTAGTACATAAAGAAAAAAAAAAAGAAAATAAAAAATCCCCACATGCCTGGCCAGAACTTGTGTTCCAGGCAGTCACTGGGAATATTGCATAAACTGCTTAGTCATCAACATTCCCAACACATCTCAAGTCAAAGGCACTGACTCCTTAAAGACAGAGCTTCAAACAAACCTCCTTAGTTAAAGACAGTGATCACTACTGTCAAGGGTTAACCTGGAGGCAAACTCCACATCCCCATGCTTAGTTCTTCAGAGGAAAGAAGACAGCAAAAACAGGCTGCAAACTTGAAAAATTATTAAATAATTTATTTCACTAACACTACCAAGAATAGAAAGAATAAAAAAAAAATGAAAATATTAAGGCATAATGTAAAAATATCATTCTCCCCCCATACATTCCAATC